>JAPMOB010250343.1:0-71506 GCA_029875015.1 Lepomis gibbosus | reverse complement strand
AAAACATCCAAAAGAAGTGGAGGAAGAGGAGGTCATGGTGCTGCAAATGTGTGTTCACTGTGTAAGAGAAAGACCCAGCAAGGTTCTCTACACATCAATCAACAGTGCTGGGAGTGTGGGAAAAACATCTGCATCCTCATGCCCAAGCATTTCTGTCCAGCCAAACCCCGACATGGGCAAGGGAATAAGAGACCTTGAAAAACGGAGGGGAGTTGTGATACTGAGAGGATCCACTTCTATTTGGGCTTTGTATGTGCTGGGGGCAGAGTGGAGGGGGAACAAAATGATAAACTGATAAAATTGATTTAAATTACAGTAATTCTACATCTTCCATAAACCAATGTTTTAGGAATCTCTGTAAGTGATCTACAAAATCTTATTCATGAATTGACGACAGCTTATAATAAACAATTATATTACTGCTATAATGATTATTTTTCTATTTCTACTGCACTTGCTTGATATTATCTGATCAGCATTCATTATGATTACAAACAATAAAGATAAAATACTGCATGTAAAGCAAAATTACTTTTTTTCTATCTGACAGTGGACGTCAGTTATGAATTATTTGATTCAAATGATTTAAATTTTCTGTACAGTGCATCATGTAACAGAACTAAATCCAATAAATATCATTTTTATATTATCAGACCCACAATGTCCAATTTGATATGATTTTAGTGAACAGACTCAGAAAAGCTCAGTTAGTATGGATGCCTTCAGATAAACCCATAGTTTTGTGATTTCATGCTTTTGCTGTTGCAAAATTCAGCATGGTGGAGATTAGTAAGCGTTGAATGAAGCAATTATTTTGGCAGGTTCAAAATTGACATGCAAAAAACATGAGTGAATATGTTTACAATCAAAGCTGTCATGAACACTAAGTAGCCAGTGTCACTAACAGTGTGACTATATTCAGTTTCCTGTGCATGTGCTACAGGGAGACCTACGTATCGGCTGCAAGTGTAGCTCAAGACATGAGTAAAGGCTGTAATATCAAATCAACTTTTTTCAGCCTAATTAAAACATAGAAAGGGTTTTCCACTTTATAGGACACAAACGTGTGTGGTTTGATTTCTAAGGTCAGAGCAATGGGAGTAAAGAAATGTAATGGCCTTGTTATCTGAGACCATTACTGTAACTGCTACAAAAAATGGGTAAAAAAAGATTCAAACCGAGGCATCAAGATCAGGTGGGAAAGCAGCACCCACCATAAAGCATTTTCATGTTAGCTGATATTAAGCTTAAGTAGTGGTCTACATAATCACAAACAAATTTACAATTGATTATGTCACCAAAACCAATTGCAACACAGTGAACTAGTCTCAATCTTCTAATTCCTGTAGCTGTCATGCAATGTTACAGTATAAAATTCAGTTGTAGAACAAGGTAAAAAAAATAGTCTACATTCAGAGGTAGAATTGTCATTTATCTTTAAAAGGTATTAGTTGCAATCATTCATTGTCAGCTACCGGGACTCAGTAATTTTTCAGGACACGTAGAGAAAAAACTGACTTGGCCCGTACGGGGATCGAACCCGCGACCTTGGCGTTATTAGCACCACGCTCTAACCAACTGAGCTAACCGGCCGCGCAAACCTCCCAATGTAGTTATCGAAATGAATGTCAAAGCGAAGTCAGTTTACCTTTCTTTCGAAGTGAAAGTCAAAGTCGATACTGACAAATATACAGTAGCCTATATTAAAATGTAACGATACAGAAAGTGAAAGTTATCGAGGTTACAGACTGAAAACGACTTCTCATTGACGGTAAGGTTTCTTAACATTATATAAGCTTAGGTAAAGGTAATTTAAGTAACGTCAAGTTAACTAACGTTAAGCAAAGCTAAATTACAACTGTTATAATAATTTTAGTCACCTTTAAAGACTTTAACTTACATAAATTGGAAATGTGCCAGCAACTTTAAGTCAAATCCTAACGTAAAACCGCCAATTATCTTAAGAACGTGGATTGTTTTCTGCAAATAAAAACTTTGAACTTTGTCGTTGATATTGGTGACGAATAACTTCACCCTGTCCTGAGGTC
The DNA here is from genome assembly GCA_029875015.1 of Lepomis gibbosus. NCBI lineage: Eukaryota > Metazoa > Chordata > Actinopteri > Centrarchiformes > Centrarchidae > Lepomis > Lepomis gibbosus. The sequence goes on along the minus strand of JAPMOB010250343.1, from coordinate 69,458 downwards.
ACAGTAACGTTATAACCTAACGTTAGCTATTAGCATATGTGGGGTCGTAGCTTAACCTCGCACGGCCAGCTGTTTGTTTACAACTGGCCAGGTTAGTTATTGATACGCAGGTTGATTGAAAAACATACTATGCGGTATTTACTCACACTAAACACTGTAGCAACACGTCCCCAGACAGCTGTTGGACAGCACTTTGTGTACGAACATTTATATGAGTCACAAGTACACAGAAGTGCTAATAAACAGTATAAACTACAGCTTTCAGTAACTGTGGATACCCCGGCAGCCATCTTTGATCATGAAGTCGGCTATCAGATTCTGTAAGGGTCAACCAGGGGTCAACTAGCTACCTGAAAGACAGTTTAGACTTTGAAAAATTGTGACCCTTTAAATATGGAGGTGGTAACATCTGCTATCAAAATAATAGTTTGTGATCAAGTATAAAATGTTTAGTGTCCTTATAACTGAAATTCATAATTGGGATACAAGAATATGATGGGTAACAGAATTAGGTGGAACAGTGCTCATCTACCACATGACACCAAGCTACATACAATTGTAAAACATTGCTCATGAAAAGTGATGTCAGTCACTCTTGAATTTGTTCAGACCGTCCATTTTTTGTATTTATTTCTCACAGAGCTGCTGGTCTTGGACAGTTTCTGTTTGGTGAAGCAGGATGTCACTGCCATTCTTTGGCTGGGAGGTGGCCTATGATGATGACTCTCCTCGTGCAGAGCTGGGGTCATCTCAGGAGCCCAAAGACAGGGGTGTTTACACCATGTACCATGGCACCGGCATTGCCAATGCACGGCTCATCATTGCCAATGGCTTTCAGCAGTCATCCCGTGGCATGCTGGGAAAGGGCGTGTATGTTTCTCGCGATAAAAAGAAGGCAGAACGTTATCCTTTAAACAATAACCCTTCAGATCGCGTGGTCCTTGAGCTGCGTGTGCATGTTGGCCGTGTCAAGCGCATTGACAAGGACAACCATCCTATGCAGTACACCTGGAGCACGCAAGGCTACGATACTGCTTGGGTTCCCCCCAATTGTGGCATGAAAGCTGTGCCTAGTGGCCTAGAGGAGGATTGTGTGTTTGACCCCAAAAGAGTGACGGTGGTGGGCATTGCAAAGGCACTAAACACCACCATACTGACAGAGCTTCAACAGCTTGTAACTAATAGTCAGAGAAATCCCAGCGGAATACATGGGGGTGCAGCATCACAAGGTGGTGGAGCTGTGGATGTGTGTTCACTGTGCAAGAGAAAGAACCAGCAGGGTTCCTCACACATCAAGCAACAGTGCTGGGGCTGTGGGCAAAACATCTGCATTCTCATGACCAAGCATATTTGTCCAGTTAGTGTCTGAGAAGGAAAAACTGTACTGTTGTGAAACAGATGGAATGAGAATCCTGGTCCATATAGCCTTATTAGGTGGAATGAAAAACTTAAGAGTAAATATTATTCTCACCTGAAAGAATACTACTACTGTGAATACAGGACTCAAAGTGTGTTTTTTCTTTCTCAGTATTCCATTTGCTGTATATTGACAGATCAGATAAACATGCATTAGGATTATGTGAAACCAAGATGAGACAATCTTTATACTGAGCAAGATTTCTTTATTTCAGCCTTAATGTTGAGATTGGTAACATAATGTGAAGTGCATTTTGAAATTGTACGCAATTACATTCATGATTTTGATATATCGAATTCATTGACACTGTATAATATAAAAACCAAAGAATCATGTAAAGCCAATAAAAGTCATTCATGATATCAGACCCAAAATGTCCAGTTTGATATGATTTGATATATAGTGAAGAGACCCAGAAAAGCAGAAGTGGGGATGACTTCAGCCTGTGGTTAAACTTAACACTAAGCTAAGCTATGATGCAGTACACAAAATTCAAGATGAAGAAGAGGCAAGCAGTGAGTGAAACTCCAGCAGTCTTTGATCTCCATTGATTTTGGCATGGTGCAAAAGGGTCTGCAAAAAAAGATGAGAATATATGTTCACTTTCAAAGTTATGGTGACAATACCGTTGGCCACAGAAGTCATGGTTGGAAATAGAATAATATATATTGCTACAAAAATGATTCAATCTAGTGCCAGTGCAGGTATGAGGCAGCTGTGTGCTTACATTGATTAGCTCCTGGTCGTTTTTGGCATGCAAGTGTCTGAGGAGGTACCAGCTGGCCACCTGCACCACTGTCACTGGGAAGTCTTGAGAGGGGACGATTACCAGCCTTTCCAACAAACGCCTTGTTTCCCTACAGAAGAGACAAAGAAATGGACAAAGGTATAATATGAGCACTGTTCTTTGTTGACCAGAATCCTTTCCATTGCATTGTCTGGATGTCTCACACACCTAGGCGTACATTTAGGAGCAGAGTTTGTAAATGAAATGACTGGGAAATGAGCATTCCCAATTGTGCTGCCTGTGTTGTAAATGACACCTATTCTCATTTGCTCTTGAAAACATAAGGAATCGGATGAATCTTATTTGTTGCCTAGCTGGAATTAGCTGGCACAAATGTCCTACTTTGGTTTTCCAATATATTTGATAAAATTAAACTGGTCTCTGGCATGAAAGGTCCTTTTGACATTGTTATTATGCTTGGCACAGAGGTGTTCCTGCAGCATCACTGAAGCAATTTAGCCAGTTCATGATTGGTATATTCCTCAGCTCTCTCATGAATGTAGCATTCTAATAAAGTGTCCTGGCTGGCCTGAGAGGTAGCGACAGAAGGCTATTATGTCAGGACATGAAAACTTTGCTTTGTAAATTGCTTTGCACTTCCAGAAGTACAAACATCTTGAAAAGAGAGACTGAAGCATACATCTCAAGTTTCTGGAATCGTCCGATTCATTCATTCACTTTAGATAATGTATTACACTTACACACCATTGGGATAAAGTCATTTGCATATCTACGCAGAACAACCCACACACCAAGGATGTGCATTTGCATACTATCTACAGCAGTGGAAAAAAAAAATAAAACACAGAGAAGCACTGACCTAGCAGCCATCTTGGTAACATACTGGAGTAGGGCCTGGAAAAGAAGGGCCACAGGGCATGAACCCAGCTTCAAGACCTCAGTGGTGGCTTCTAGTATCAGGTCCTTCCAGTCGTTTCCTGGGACACCCGCCTGAGGTCAGACCACACAGTGTTAAGAATAAAACTAGCTACAAGAAGCCAAAATTAAGTTTTAGTCATTTACTAAACGTGTAGATGAATTGTTTGCTAACAATGTGTAACACCTGCCTCCCCTGTGTAAGGAGCAGCGGCTGTAATTTAAAATTATGTGATATTCACAGGGTTATCAAAATGTCAAACAAAAAAAGAATTGTATTTAATTATGGTAGGCCACAATGGGATTTGCTGCACTGTGAGCAGTGCACTAAAAACCACATCCCCTCCAGTTAAATTACAAAAGCAGCTTCTTGTATTGTTTGTATTTCCACTTGGCCATGGCTGCTGATCTTATAGTTCTGCAGGAAATTCACCCATCTTTCATCTCTACCTTGTTTCGGCCCATGTGACAAGTGTGTAGACAGGAGCTGCCTCTGGCCTCTTGTGTGAGTAGTAATATGCAAATCTTCTTATTCTAAAATACTACTAGTCCTTGTTAAATGTTCTTATACATGGCAAACAAATCTCTGATAGTTGTGCTGTAATAGCTGTACTGTATCAACCTTAAATTAGGAATTTTGGACCTAGATTTCTGTTACATTCTATGCAGGGACTCACCATACAGGGTCCTAGTGCAAGCAGGGCTAGTCGGAGCAGGCTGGCTACCTGGCTGCTGTGCAGACCGAGCTGTGAGGCTACCTGCAGACTCTGCCTATAAGCCATGACTGCCTGGACCAACAGACCCTGGCTCCGATAGACCTCAGCCAGCCACTAAAAGACGGAGAGTAGGAGAATGATTGGAAGATCAAGGATGAGAAGTGAGAATAGGAGTTTTACAGAGGTTTGGGTGGGAAATATGAGAGGTAAAGGGAGAGGTATAGGATATATTGTTAGAGGCAATGTGAGATAACAATTAGAAGAAAGATTAGAAAGAGAGAGGAAACTTGCTTAAAGTTGAAGCAAATATAAGACTACTGGTACAAACATGCTAGTATTTTCAGCTAGTAATATGATACAATAACTTTTCATTAATTAATCCAAACTTCACGAACAATTATTTTCATTACATAAAATAGCTGACTGCATGTTGATTCAGTAATGGCTGTATGATGACTTATAAAGATACCGACTGATATTGCTACACAGTCTGTAGAATAATTAATGTGGAAGCCTGGTTTCATTTGAGCTTTTTGCCTGAAGGTAGCAGCCATTTCATTCAACCTTAATATTTAAACAAGCAATCACCCAAAACTGGGACCATATATATGTTCTAGCCTCACTATGTAATAGAGAAGATAGTGGTAAATCACTGTTTGTACCAATAAACAACTACCGCTTAAAATTAAAGGAGCCATAGCTTGTCATTAAGTGCAATACAAAAACTGGTGCAACATTTTAAATGATGAAGCGTCCACTTACGTGCCATGCACCAATGTTGGTGGGGTTCGCCATCACGGTGCTGTTTAGTTGCTCCAACACAGAGACTGGGAGGATGGTACCCCCACTGGCAACAAGGAGACGTTGACACTGCACCTGTCTCAGTGACAGCATCACTGCTGGGTGCTCTGGAGAAACATTCAGCACCTGGGAAAAAGCAGGTAGCGTATGAGGAACACAGCAAAGAAGAGGTGATGATATAAATGTGAATATAACTTATATTACTTCATCTATGTTAATTTAGCCTAAAGAAGTGTAACCATCTCTAGAACTAAGTAATTCAGAAAATAATATCCCACCTGTGAGCAGAGGGCTTCTGCCTGCTCCAGCTTTCCCTCCAGCGTGAGACCAGTCACTGCCTGTTGCAGTACCCAGCCCTCTAGAGTCTGAGCTAGAGGGCGCTCTACCTCCTCCACACTACGCACTGGGGTACAGAAAAGTGTCAGTTATACATGCAAAATTGCACAAAAGAGTAAACCCCATAAAACACACACACAACAATGCACACACCTTTCTCAGAAACCACCGACATGAGGATTTGCTCCAGTCCTTGTCTGCAAGGAGCAGACCCTGAAAGATAACAGGAAGTGTTTTCTGTGTGACAGGCAGCCATTAATCCAGCCCATGTTGCTGGATCATCTGAAAGTAGAGACACGAGTGTAGACTCAGATCACCTGGACTTTTTCAGTGTAAGGTAGCTTTACATTTTCAATTACAATGTATTTATTAATGTATTAATAGGGACAAACATAAGGTAACAAGCTTCTCTGTCCCACAAAGCTGCAATACTTCAATTATACTATATATGAGGGATGGACGAATGGTACCATACACAATATTTAATTAATCTAAATAAGACAATTTACACAAATGTATTTCCTAATACTAACTATACCTCACTTCTTTAAGAGTGATTTATTTTCTAAGACATGCATTTTTTGAGTTTACAATGATAAGTGTGTGGTTGTATGTGAGTTAGTTTGTGTGTGTGTGTGTGTGTGTGTGTATTTATACCAGGGCAGAGCAGAACAGCTCTCTGCATAGTCTTCAGTGCATTCCTCTGACTGTCCTCTCCAGAGTGTCTCCCACCAGCTAGCTGGTTTACGCCACTGTACAACAGCGCCCTCTGCAGGCACAGAAGTTAGATGAACACAGTTTAATATACAGTATTTTTAATGCAATCTACATCTACGGGGTAAAATAGATTAGACATTATAGAATTCAGGCAAAATAACAGAATTGTACTGAATTTCATTTATAATGGCAGGGAGGGTAGACAAAGTGTCAAATAAAAGAAAGAACACAAAGCCATTCAAACATCAATTCACCGTCACTCTTACCTTTCCTAGGGTCATACTGGAGAGACAGGCAACGTGACCAGCCATCGCTCCGCCCTGAAATACACAAACAAAACCATGAACCACTTCCACTATAACTGTCCAGCACTACAGCAAGTATAATACAGTAGATATTCTGGGTTTATACTTGGGAAGTGTGTAATGTTTGTGTGTGTATGCAGCCTTACATTTGCCTTCTTGGGGTAGTACTGTGGTACCAGTCTGGACAGCAGTGCCCACAGTGATGGATTTCCAAGATTGCTGAAATAATACAGAAAAATAAGACAGACAAAGACCTTGTAGAATTTGTACATTCTGTATAGGCTTACCCCATAAAAAGAATAATTATGTATATGATAATAGTCTTTTACAGAATCAGAGAAATGTCAATCCAAAAATGACCCGAAACTAATGAAAGTAAATCCAGTAATATATGCAATCAAACACACTTATCACACTATCTCTCAAGTTTTTGTGCAATCCTCCACACTATGCACCTAAAACAAGGTGTTAAAGGCTCAGTAAATCCGGCCTTTAGTGTCAAAAGTTTAGTTTGATCAAACTGATGTATAACTGGTCTTAAAGTCAAACAAGTTACTGAAGGGTACAGCACATCAATAGGGCACTCTAACAAATAAAACAAGCAGCTTACCTGTGTACAGCTCTGGAAGCCTCTCTTTGCACCGCACTGTAGTTGCCCTGAAGGGCTAGCAAGGCGCAGGTGAGCAAACATCGCTGCTCTATAACGGTCCCAGAGGCGGAACCTTGTTTCAGCAACTCAGTCAGGGCAGCAGCAGCTAGTGTAGCATCACTGTGGACCAATCCCAAGGCACATAAACACAGCAGAGACTCTGAGATTGGCTCCTTTAACATCGAGCTGTGGAGACAGAAAGCAGCAGAGAGTTAAATACTTTTTGCTTGACAGCAAGTACGGTTGAAGCATAGTCACACATTATGATCATGTAGTAATGCATCAAATGGTTCTGGGAAAGTTGGACAATTTTCTGCCAAAAAAGCATCCTTTTAAATGCAGTAATCTATCATATTTACATGGTTCTTTTGCATCAAGCTTTCCCTAATAGTCTCTCAGGTTTGGTAGTCCCTGACTGAAAATGGAAATTAAAAACGCCCAAATTACATTATTGCTTGAAAATAAAGAAATATATATTTGACTACATCATATTGCCCTACTCTAAAAAGAATTACAATGCAATAAAAATGTATTCTCTAAGGTGCATTAACTATCTCTAGTAAATTTAGCTCGAAATGAAGACTGACACTCAATCAACCTTTACAGTATTTTTAATTATTGGACAAAATGTTTAAAACCACTGGTAATGGTCCAGACAACACTGTGGACTCACCATTTAAACAGCAGAGTCTTAGCTGAGTCTAGGTTACCATTCCGGTGCTGAAGCAGTGCCAGGGCTGTCAGGATGTAAGCCTTCTCCTTCTCACTAGAAGCCACAGCCAAGGCACGTTCATAGGCTACAGTACACACACACACAAGTTTATTCACAGTCACTCTGGCAGGTCACGCATACACAATCTCTGATTTCAGTGTGTCTCCTCACCGTTGATGCTCTCTTGGATGAGTCCTGCCCTGCAGTAGGCCAGAGCCAGCCCAGTCAGATCACTCAGCTCCTGCAGTGAAGTGGAATTATAAACATGCACTGCCTCCTCCCACTGGCCCCAGGTGCTGCAAACAACACAGTGGGACATACAAAGAATGGAGTTTGGCGTATTTGTGAAGTATAATCGAAGATAGTTAAAGTACATTGGTGATGAGAAAGCTGAGCTGGTTGTTACCACAAAGCACGGCCATAGCTGCCCAGAGCAAAAGCCAGCTCTTCTGCTGAGGACATGGACTGAAGCAGGTCAACAGCTCTGAGGAAAGAGAGTTAAGATTGAGAAATGTGAATGATCTTTTGTCTTCCATTCTTTTCTTGGTACAGCACTGCCTCATATGTGAGCCTGTAGTCAGTGTAATTCAGACAGACACCTTTGGTAAGCCTGTAAGGCCTGCCTCTTCAGCTGCAGATGCTCATTCAGGTAGCCAAGCATAATGAAGGCATCAGGGTCTGACTGGATCCTCTCTGACAGAGGTGCAAAAGAAACTTCATGTCACACAACATCCATCTGTAACACATGACCCAAATACAACCAAGGGATCTGTGGATCCTGCATGTGCATGAACTCACAAATATATGCGGTACCTGTGTACTTGCTGAGAGCCACCTGAGCAGCAGAGATGGCATTCATCTGTACGATGTTGTAGCGGTACAGTTCAGAGTCCCTGTTGCTCTTATCCAGCAGGGTGGAACATACCCAGTAGGCATAGCCTTTTACTCCTTCCATCTATCGGGGAAAGAAAAAGCAAAGAAATGCAAGGCATACACATAGTCAGACAAAGTAGAAATAAATTGTACAAAAAGCAAACTGTTTATAGCTGAACATTTAGCAGAGTGACAGAAAAAGTTGAAGCAAACATTAAACTGTTATTAGCCAGCTAATTAGTGGGTATTATAATAACAACCCCATTGGGTTTGGGAGGTAACGCACATGTGTGCTGAGTTCAGTGGTGTGCCTGAAAAGATCCATGGTGTCATAGCTTCCCACTCTCTCAGCTATCAGCGCCTGTTGGGAGGGATAAAAGACAAATTCATTAATTCTTATAATAAACTAACTTTATTCTTAACAAACCTTGTACTTGAAATTAGTTATTTTAAGCCAACAAAATAATATATCTTATCCAACCACTGAACTTAAATTCATTGCATTGGTAAATGTAACTTAAATATAACTGAACTGAACTAAAGAAAGACAAGAACACACTTGTACCACCTCATGTAAACCTGATTATCTTAAATACTTATCCTTCTCTTTGTTAATTTTACCATTATATTTTGCCTGTGTAACATACACATGCATATACTGTACAGGAAATATATATGTGTCTTAAAGAAATGTCAACCCTTGGATATTCTGAATTATTAAAAAGTAGTATCTCCATTTCTTCAACATGATCAGTTCAAGTGACCTTGAAACAGTGTCTCATGATGTTTTTGTACCTGTCCAATCCAGCAGTTGACATAAAGTGGCTCCAAGGACTGTGCAATCTTGAAGGCCTCATGTGCAAGCTAAGAAAATAATACCAGACTTTAACAACCACAACTATGATAAAAACAAAACAAACATATAAGAAAATGTATCACACACACCTCTATATTGTCCTTCTTCAAATACAGGGTGCCGAGGTTGGTCCAAGCAACAACATTCTGTCGTGAAACATTAAGAAGTCACATTAAAATATCAGAGTAATTTCTGAGAATACGATTCTTCACCTGAACAAATGTGCAGTACATACATTTGGCTCAACTTGAATGGACTTGATGAAGCAATGTTGAGCTAGAGGGAAGTTCTCAAGACCTTGTGTAAAAGAAAGAAAGTGACGAGATAAAACTACATCAAGTTCCTGTGACACAGATCAATCAAAAGGAATTTATTAATCAGGGGAAAAAAACGTATATCTACATAAATAATTAGGATTTCATTGTCTGTTTGGCTATTGGCTATTTAAACCCTAAGCTAATGCCAGAACCATTTTCATATTTCTACTGTATCCACTTCTATTTTTATTATACAGACCCGTGACCTGTCCTAAATACTAGTAGCCTAACCACTGCTACTAGTATGTACATTTTAAAGGCAATTGTTTCTTCCTTAAAGCTTTTTTGGACACTGAATAAAACTTGATCAAATGTCTGTAGGTTACCCGAACCAATTAAAATGGAATTAAATTGTATTTCAATGCGTGTAATAACGAGTATTTCCTGAAGTAAAATGAAAACATTTATTGTTGAAGCCACCCTGCTTACTGAGCAGTATGCTGTGCATTTGGAATGTAAAATAATGTTAATCGTTTTTAGGCTGACAGAATAGATAGAGCTTTCCACTAACAGATGCCTGTGGTTCTTTGTATTTTGACAGTGGGCGTATGATGTTAATTTATAAGGGCAGAGCTATGAGATTAAAACAAAATGTAAAGGTTTTTGCTCTGAAAACATACATTTTCATTTTGAAATAAAATAAAAACATTTTAAAACCACACTACACAGAATAAATTACTCTACTTAAAAGATGCAGTCACCTGCAATACCTTTGCTCATGGAAATCACTCCCAGGGCATTCCAGTAGCTGTGGTTCCCACTGTCCATCATAATGGCCTTTTTTAAACACTGAAGAGAGAGAAAAAGCTCTAAAAAGACCACCTCTGGGAACAAACATTGCTAAACTGTTGCTGCGCAGCATTCGGTGAAATACCTGCTCGGCCTTCTCTAGGAGCAGAGTTGGAGAGTTCTGGTCACCCTCTGCAAGACAGGGTAGATTGGACTGGCGGTAATAGTTGAGTCCTAAGTCATACCAAAGGCTCGGGACCTCAGACTTCAGCTTCAAAGCACGGGCGTAACACCTGCAGACCCAACCACGCACTTAAATTAATGTTCAGTGTGTAGATTCAATCCTTGACTACCCAAGGGCAACAAAAAGACCATTATGGCATTAAAGCTATTCAGCGTCAACTTCTTAGTGTACTGATGTTAAAAAATGTATTAAGAGTAGCAATGGTATAAGCAGCTCGGAAAAAGTCAAGGCCTGTTTGTGGTCATACCTCTCACCGACTTTGAGTGTTTGGGCCTGGTTCAGTTTGTGGCTCTGGGTGCTGGGGTCTAAACCAGCCAGCAGGGCAGGCACTAGAACTGTGGCTCTGTTTGGCGACACGGTGCTGACTGCGGTGCAAGCATCTCCCAGCAGCTTCCACAAACAAGACAAGTCTGGACGCAGCTCCACAGCTCTGATGAGTAAAGAAATTTGGAAGGATAGATGAATGAAATCTGAGAAACAGTCTATGTGATACTGTGATGTAATGAATCACAGAAAATTAAATTACTCATAATGTGCATCAGACAGACAAGGCATCATTTGTAAATGTAAATGCTCCATTTTTGTATAGCGCCTTTCTAGTTTTTGCGACCACTCAAAGCGCTTTTTACACTACATCGCATTCACCATTTAAACATAAGTGCTCAAACAGAAACTAACATTCACACACAGGTGGAGTAGTCACCAGGGGCAATTCAGGGTTCAGTGTCTTGCCCAAGGACACAGCCTGGAGGAGCCGGGAATTGAACTGCTACCGACAACCCACTATTTCTCCTGAGGCACAGCCACCCTCATTTTAAGATTAACAAATTAAACAAATCTCTAGTCATTACCTGAAGAGGTTCTGTATGGCTTGCTGAATGAGGTCAATGGCTCCCCCATCTCTGCAGTCTTCCATTAAACTTTTTGCCAGAGACAGCTGGCACTCCCCAAGACCTAAACAACAGATCATACCAATCTGATTAAATGCCCAGGTTCAGATCTCAGACTTATGCAATAAAAAGCACAACATTTATATACATTGATACAAACACCTACCTTTAAGAGCAGGAACATAGTCCTGCTGTGCTGTGATCTGCAAGTACTCTGCAACTGCCTCCGTGAACTTTCCCAGCGTCTGTTTAATAGCAGCAGCCTGATAGACACTGTAGATGGAGGATGGTTGAAGCTGATGGGCCTTACCGAAGGCTTTCAGAGCCGCTGTGAAGCTCCGGCGGTTTAAGTAGGCCTCACCTAAACACTCCCAACACACCCAGTCCTCGGGGTCTGCTCTCAGAGCTGCCTGCAGACTATAAACATAAATTAAATGGTCAATAATGCTCATACACTTAAAATACCTTTGATGGCGTTGAAGACCTGAGATAATACATTTTACTGTCTGAGATTTTAAACTCTTACTCAGCTGTAGCTTGTTGATGCTCGCCGACCTTCAGGTGGTATAGCCCTCGTCTCATCCAAGCCCATTTAGCTGAGCCTGGAGTGGCTTTCTCAATCACTGACTGAAGTATTGCTAATGCCGTGTCCTACGGCATTGAGGGAATAGGACGGGAAAATAAAAAGGGAAGACAGGTAAAAAAAGGAACATGAGAGTGTCCAAGACAAAAGAGAAGCACCTGTAAGTAAACACTATAACAGAGTGCCAACACCGCACATGAACACCGTGGTATTTTGTGTGAGTTTGCCAACAAATTACCATATCGTCCTGCTCCATACTGAGATCCACTGAGGCAGCTCCAGACTCAGCATCATCGTTGTCCAACTCAAAGGCTTTCTTATAGCAGCCCCGTGCCCGGCCACGATCATTTGCCACCTCCCTGTAATAATGTCCAAGGTAGCGGAATACACAACCAAGTTGTGGGTCTAACTTTGCAGCCTGAAATTGAGAAAGGAAGCTTTCAAACTAAGATACCATTTGGCACTTCACTTGACTTCAGGCAATAAAAATCATACTGTGACATTTCACAAGTTTATTTGTGCACGAGTTAAAGCTAAGGTAGCTCGGCAACATTGGAGAAACTACCAAGAGAGAGCTAGATTTTAAAAGTATTTAGCTAAATAAATCCCCCCCCATCCCTCCTTCTAATGACTGGCTGTGTTTGCTTATTACAGTCCTGCAACAGCCACAGATTTGTTTTTTGTTGTTGTTTTTTCATTTATGTGTTTATTGATATAAAAAAAAAAATCAACAAATGCTTCTGAAATAAACTGCCTACCCTAGCTTTAAGTGTTAATCTTTTATCTTTAATATTGAGACATTTAATGAGTATAAATTAATATATATCATAAATACCATTCTCCTTACCTACCACAAATTTCAATAATAATTGTAATAACCTTGAGCAAATGTGTATGAGCTTTGCTACGGTCTTTACGGGTCTCTTCTCCCATGTCCCAGTAGAGTCGTCCCAGCAGGAAATAATACTCTCCGCAGTCTGGGCTCTGGCTAGCTGCCTTTAGGAAACTAAACAACAGAAGAGAGAAGAGTTCACCATGGAGAACTAAACCTTTTTGCACCACACAGATTATTTTATTTTTTGACAGTGTGCAGTACTAGATTAAAAACACGCATGCAAAAAGAAACACGCAGTTTTTACCTTTCCTCTGCAAGCTGCTGCTGGCCCTGAGCCAAGTGACCCAGTCCTCTCAGTACAAAGCCCTCAGCCATGTTAGGGTTAGATGCCACCAGCTCTGATGACACCTACGTGAAGACACAAAAGTTCACTTTGCACAATCTTGTGTCTAACGCAAGAGACGGACATGTATTTCACATGTTATTATTTTTATTACTATTAAAGTTACACATTAAATTATTTACTGCAATAATGTGTTTCCTATCAATCTGACATTTTCTCAGACAGAAATCAGCAGGTAAAAGGATTTCAACCTTAAGTGCTTCATCAATTTGTCCCTTGCTAAGGTATGCACGTCCTTTAAGGGCTACTAGAACTGGGTCTTTTCCAGCATCTGGGATCTAAAAAAGAAAAAAGAAAAACAACAAACATATAGGATATTTAGGACAATACATGGCACTACATATGTACGTCCATGATCATAGCTGCAAAACAGCTTTATAATAAACCAAAATAAATAAAACACTTTTAATGTTGAATTACTTAATACACAATTATCTACATTCGAGATTAGAGAATATACAACATGCTGAATAGTATTAGTCAATCACATTACCTGTGAAAATGTCTCTAGAGCAGAGTCTGCTGCCTTCTCTCCTCCACTCCTGACTAAAGCCTCGAGTTTCAGCCTAAGCAGTTTGACCCTTAGCTCTTTATCTTCGGACACACACACTGTCAGACCTAACAGAACCAGAAACACAGTGAAGTTCAGTATCCGCTTCGGCGACAAAAAACAGCTGCAGATAGTTGTAAACATCCTGGATTCATTCACGAATTAACTCTTGATGAAGTCTAATTGGACAATTCTTTTGGACTAGCTGGATCGGTGATTAGATGTTGTTGTGAGGTCATCTATAGAGATATACAGAAGACTAAACATACCTTGGGAGCATGACATAGCACTGTCTGTGTATCTGTGCATTTTAAACTGAGCTTCAGCCAGACTGTACCATCCTATACTGGAGCTCATTTTCTTCAAACCTAATAAAAGAGAAGAGACAGATCATTGGGAGTTAGCAACTATTATAAACCACAGCAACGGTCATGAAGTGTATGTCTCAGCACAAAGCTATCAGGGGCATTTTACATTACAGAATCTATATGTTGAAACACAAACTAACCTTGTGCAAGGTAATTAATGGCATCTTTAAATCTTCCTTCTTGCAGTGCTTTGGTGCCCAGACCCAAGTGACCTAATCCACTGTCAGGAACCAGACCCAGAAGCCGGGAGAAACAGCTTACTACATCCTCGTTCTGAATACCTTCAAATAAAAACACAACATGTATTTAGAGTGAGACTGACTGCAAAAGTCAAAGATTCCTGATGCCTGAAAGTGACAATTTAATGCATTTTATTGGACAAAACTCTTGAATATCTGTAAATAAATCACTGCATTCTGTGATTTTAGATTTTGACAACAGTATCTACCTGTTTTGAGATAGTGAGAACAAAGAACTTCAAGAGGATAACTTTGGTCGGGGTAGAGGGACAGCATGGACTCACATGCCTCTTTCAATTTGGCTTCTTCTTGTGGCAGCTACAGTAAGAGAAGATTCACGAGGAGCAGCTGATTAAGGAACTTTATGTACAGGGCCAAATATGAGGTGGACTACTTTTCTCTTATCTTTGATTACCATGAACACATTGTTCTTGCAATTATGTGGTGGTGACACAGACATCAGATAAGGTGCACTTACTTTAGAAAGACATTTGACATAGTCAGCTGAGACCTTCTTGTGTTCCTCTCCTGGTACAGGATCCATTAGAACCATTGCCTTCTCAAATGCTGTGATTAACTGATGACCATGAACAAACAAAACAGTTACAAAATGTACACAGAAATGTGTGCATTAAAAACAACATTTAGAGCACTCAGAGCTATAACCCTTTAGTGCTAGTAGATTGGAAGGGTTGGACTCTTATGTGTTGCAGTTTTTCTATACAAAAAGAAACACAACATGGCGCTGAGTTTATTTCCACATTTGGGGAGATCTTACATGCTGATGAGTTTCATTGTCCTGCTCTTCCTCATTAAGGCAGTCTAAGAGGAGTTGGGTCATCTGTTGCCATAGCTGCAGTAACTCTTTCTTGTCCACAGCCTCTTCCTCCTTCAGCTGAAGGAGCTGCAGCCAAACCTTTGCCAACTACATGCAAACATAGAAAAGTATTCAAATGTATGAAAAGAGCGCAAAACAGTGTAGTTTTTTCATTGAATAGATGTGCCTTTAAAATACATACCATTAAATATTCTTTCTCAGACTGATAGATATCTGACAGCTTTCTGATCATCTCATAACTTTTATTTTTGTCAGAGCTGTAAATGGAGAACATAATGGGAATCAATGACATCACATATCAAATGTGTTCAATTACTACATTTTGCTAAGAAATCACAGGGTAGCAAATCATAATTTCTTTTGCTGTTTTAAAAATCATGCTCAAGAGGTTTTCCCATATTTTACCTTGCATACAGATCAACAAGCTTCTGATAGACGTTAGGTAGCTCAAGTTTGAAATCCCACTGATCCGTCTTCTCATAAAGATTTGCCAAGCCCTAAAACACAAATGCATTTTTGATACAGTTCATAATGATTAAGCCTGTGGAGAGATGTAATATAATTTATGTAATATGCAACATCCTCAGTATAAATTCCCCCATTTTAAAGGATTGTGCCACTCAACAGTGGTATCCAGGTTGAAATTAATTGGTTTAATTTCAGCTTAAGTGATACATATTATCAATAAATGAACTGCTCTAGGTGTAAGACATGTAATGCCTGGAAGGACCGGCAAGCACTGACTACAACATTTTCCCTCCTTACCTGCCATGCCAGTAGCTGCTCAGGCTCCAGCTCCACAGCCTTTTTATAAGCTGTGTGTGCCTGATCTGGCTGTTCGAGTTCACTGGCTGCCAAGCCGATGAATACCCAAGCATTATAATTGTTCTTCTCAATTTTCAAAACAGCCTAAAACCACATTGAAGAGAGCAAAGTCAGCAGCTATACAACATTTGTGTTCGTGAGATACATTGCCTCATTCAGTACCCAGACTCCTTGGAACATATGAACATAAAGAGCTTATGTAAATGTAAATACCTCACTATTACATTACCTTGCAATGTTTTAGAGCCTCTTTGAACTCTTTGTTTTTTATGGCCTCTCTGGCACTTTTCAATGCGGTTTTCACTTCTTTATTAGACATCTTGTAATTATCTGAATGAAACAAAGAGAGATAAAAAGAGTCACATCACCTAGATCACATCATCTAGAATAACCTGCAACATACGAAGCGACTAAATGAATTATGAGGTAAGTTAGCTAACACCGTTTATTTGACCCAACTTCAAATGTTTGCTATGCATAGCATGTACCTGACTGAAAGGTTAACAGCTGACTTGACTGTAAACTTTACACTTAGATAGTTAGCAAGAATTTATATTAACTTAACTAGTGTTAGCATTTGTAGTTAGCAAACGTTAAACACATTTTAGCATTGGCTGTGAGTTTGTCAGCGCCTCTCTAACGTTACGTATTTTAGCAAGAGAACCGGCTTCAAACCTTAATTGATACATAAGATGGTATTTATCCAGTTGGTTGAGCTGTTACGAATACAGGTTTTGCCAATTTGAACTAAAGTTTGAGCCAGCTCCTGTTTACGTTGACAACTTGTCCTCCTCCCGTTGGCTGACACGGAAGTGTAACACAAGCAGCTGCACGCTGACTCTGCATTTTCAAAATAAAATAACTTGCAGCGTGGTCTACCCTTTTTATATAGAATCTGAATCTAACCATAGACTCTGTAAAACAAATGTCCACCTGATTGTGAAAGAATAAAAATAAAGACAAATATACAAAAGTGAGCAAAATATGTATTTATTTGAAACAAATTAATGGATCAAGAAATAAATAATGGAAGGAATTGTATTTACTTCCCCACTATCCCCACTGAAAGTCTAACTTTTGTGTGGAGGTGGATATGTGTCAGAGATGTGATGTGTTAGTAAAAGTCCAGATTTAGTCAAAGTGTGAGCCTAAGGCATAAAAAGATTGATTCTACCCATTATTAACTCTGGTTGTCTAAGGTGTGAGAGTCTAAGAGTCCAGCTCATTAAAACAGACACCTTACAGTTAACCATTATTATAACCATAAAAATATCACACAGAGCCATAGAGCCACTTGTCAATAGCTCTCTCATTGGCTAACACATTTTTTTGCCAATCTACATGCCACCTGAGGTTAGCAATGACCTGGCTGTAGTTTCTCCCCAAACTATGGCGCCAGGCACCAAATGCTTTTTTATTGTAGAGATGGACAGCTGTAGAGACTTTTGGATAGTCTACAATGCTGCGCAAAAGCTTGTCCAGTTGCACCCGCACATCTGGGAATTTGAGGATTACATTATGAAGTTCTTCCTTGTCCAGTGTTACATCTGCAAAACACAGAGTACAGAAAATCAAAGGCAGCCAGAGTTTTATGATTCTTTTTGGAAGCATATGAGTGATTGAAGTTCAGTTTCTGAAGCTACAAACTCACCAAAAAGCTGTGGGGGAACACTCAGGCCATCTGCATAGGCAATATATTTCCACCGGCCACTTCTCAGCATGTATGTAGAGGCATTGACATTACAACCATGATATTCACTCAGCACCCAGTCTGGATGTTGCTTGTTTGAAAAAGCGCTTGCCTTGGATAGCAGAGGAAGGAGCGAATGGCCACTGAGGATACCTTGTGCTGGAATACCAGCAATGTCTGCAGAATACACAAGTTTGTTGCATCAGGTTAAATTATTAAACTTGAAACTAGACAGACATTTTAATGATTTAGATTTTTTTTTTATTTTTTACAGACATTTAAATTCTATGGTTTTTGTCTAATTCCTTACCCAGCACAGTGGGATAGAGATCAACCAAAGACACAAGTTGGTTGACCTGCAAGCCAGACATAAGCCCAGGCCCCATAACCAGCAAGGGAACATGGGAGCTGCCTTCAAACATCGACATCTTGTAAAACTGCTGGTGCTCCATGGCTAGCTCTCCATGGTCAGCCGTAAAGATCACAACAGTGTTGTTAAGCAGCCCATTCTCTCTCAGAGCTGAAATCACCTGACCTGGAGAGACAGAGGGTGTAGGAGACACAGAGTAAGCATTGAGCTGTTGCTGGATCTTAACTTAATTCAGTTGAGAGACATTATTCAAACAGTAGTGACTGGATAAAGTGATGGTAAACAGGATCTCACGCCAGACTAAGGTCTGGACAAGTACTCTAGACCTTATTCACTGTATAGGCGTTAATATGCCTTTTATATCTTAACATATTAAGTTACTTTGAGAGGGAAAGTGAATGAAGAAAAAAGTAATACAATGAATATGGACAATATGCTTCTCTTGCAGACACAGAAAGGACTGTGCGGATTAAATAAAAGCCTAATTACTGTCATTTGGGAGGTAGTTTTCACTTATATCTGACACTTTCATAGTATAGTGCCAATAAAAATCATTTACATTTTTTAAGCCTTTATTTATTCAAAGAAGTTTCACTGAGAGTTGTTGAAGTCAAAGTAGCCAAATGTTTTACCACACAGTAACACTGCTAAAGAAATTCAGTGCCAGTTACACTCTAAATTTTATATATTAGTATTACTGATATACCTACAATCTAGCTACCTGCCTGCTTTGCTATGTCGTGTTTTATAGCCAGAGTGATCACCCACTGGTGAAATACAATGTCAACTAACCCAGCATGGCATCTGCTTCAGCACACATGGCATAATAGAAAGCCCTTATGCGTTTGACTTCCTCCTCAGTGAAAACACCACTGCAGTTTTTAGTGAAGGTGGAGTAGAAGTCAACAGGGTGCATGGCAGCTATGGGCAGCCATTTAGGAACAGTGATGTGCTCAGACGACACCTATGTATGTGAAAAATAAAAACTGTTTTATATTTTATAGTGATCTATATCAAACATGTAATGTAATTCTGCAATAATGGAGAAAGAAAAAGCATGCCTTTTTTAGCCAGTACGGTGAGGTAAGGAAGGTGGATCCTCCTCCAGTGGGCCCCAGTGATTCAGTTTTATAGGGGTGAGGTAAATTGAGGCCAAGATAAAGAGCAAAGGGCTGGTGTGAGGATGCACCTCTCTGGCGGATCCACTGGGTAGCCATGTCTGTGTTTTTCCAGTCTTTTTTCATGTTCCTTACTGTTGACATGTTCCCAACAAGTTGTGTAACAGGCCGGCCCTCTTGGCGCAGGAGAAATTGAGCATCTCGTGTCCAGGCCTCAACTCGATTACTGCAGAAGTGGCACAAACACACACAAATCCCAACAACTTGCAGACAGAGACACAAATCATGGGAAGTAGAAAGAAACACGTGAGGAGAAGCAGCCAAAAAGATGATTCACACTGCTCTGGAAAATAACTGCCCACACACACATTATGTTGTTGCTTCTAATTCATACAGCAGACCACTAACAATTCTCCTGTGTGTATGGTTGTCTACTGATCTTAGTTTGGTGAACAGAAATAAGAAAAGGTTTTCTTTTTTGAGACCACATTTATCTTAGATACAGACTCTACTTTACAAACACTCTCGTCCACATTGCTGGCAGTATCTGCCTACCTGACAGAGTGACTCCCTGAGATGTAGTCCAGCTTGCCCATCATCTTGGTAAGATATCCGTTCGCCTTCAGCAAATCCATCCATGTTGTTGCATTAGCATCGAGGCACTTGTAGTTGTTCCATGACCGAGTGAGGTGAACAAACTGACCGCTCCACATTGCTGAGACCAAGAAATCAGTTTCAACAGTTACATTCATTATTCCACCTATTTTACCATCTTGAATACCACAATATATTTATATTAGCAATTTAAAGATAAATCCCGCAAGTGCTTCAGTAGTATGACCTGCTCTTGAGGGGCAGCAGATGGGTGAGTTGGTGTAAGCATTGAGGAATGTGGTACCAAGCTCCCTGAGGTAGTTTGTATATGGAAGCTGCACAACTTTGCTCCCAGGATCAAAGGTCAATCGCCCATCCTGCAGAAAGAACAAAACTGACATTTAGACCTAAAGCCACTGAGATACACAGTCACACAAAGATTAAGTGTGAAAAATAAAGCATCTCTGTAGCCCTGCCCTTTTATAGTGCCTTAGCCTAACAAAAGCTACTGTTATTGTGGCAATTACTATACAGAAGTAAAGCAATATACTCTATCTTAAATCATACTTACAAATGCATCACTCATCACCATCACAATGTTGGGTCTGGTTCCATTTTGGCCCAAACTTTGATCATAAAGTTGAAACAGAAAAATCAAAGCCAACACTTCTGTATTCATGACAGCGTTTCACCTCCTTGAAGTTCTGATGATTTGCTATAGTGAAAGAAGAGATGTGTCTGAATTGGGTGAGATTGGTCGGAGAAGACATTCAGAAAGGGTTCCTCTTTGGACGCGCAAATGATAGTTAATGTTACTTTCGAGTCTCAGGAACTTGACATAAACATCCCGGTTACGCTTTCAAAATAAGAGTTGTTTAATTTAAATTGAAGGAGTCAGTGCGAATTGAATATCGTTTTCACAAAAACAAACTTTACGTATAAACAGAAATATTTGACCCCCATCACGACCGCCGCCAATCATCTCACAAATTAATCATAGAATGTTTAATATGGGGACGCATGCGTTTTCGTTCACATGCAATGACAAACTGGAAACTCTAGAGGGCAGCAAAACATAAATGCTGCACAATGTTGTTGAGCATCTTTCAACCACAGACCCAGATATTATATACCTACTGTAACTTTGCCCACTACTGTCATTGTGGGCAAATTCTATTGCGTAATTGATGTGGCACCTTGCAAATAATCACAATGAACTAGCATTGAAACGGTCAGTCGTGAACTGTTTGTTGGAAGTAATGTACGTTCAACAAGTGATACTGAAGATCATTGAAGAAGTAATGATGGCCACCAAGTGGCGTTTTGAGTCTCAGAGTTTCTGTAAACCGTGGGTTCAAACACAAAGAGAAATCCCTGCCCTTCATGTGTGCAAGGATCTTTAATTAAAAAACAAAGTGTGATCGGTGAATATTTGGGAACCTTTTTCTGGAAGTGTGCTAACCCTCTCACCCCTTAAATAGCAAGACTACACAGTATCCTAGCAATTCTACATGGCCTATGCTGCAGGCATCATGCACGATTCAGCTGTTGTTGTTTTGTTGGTTGCACATGGATGTAGAAGTTGTAGTGAACCTGGACATGGGCTATGTGAGACCCTATGAATCAACACTATCACGGACACTTAAGCCATATGCCTAGACATAAGGCTGGGAGCATTTTGGGCATATAAAATAGAGTTGATGTAGCCTACTATTTATGAATGGTTACTAAATGGGCCTAATCACATATTGAAGATAGTTTACAATTGTTTCTAGTTCAATCAGCTAACATGTCAGGCCTATTCCTCATATCATCTCAGAATTAAAACAACTTGGAATGAGAACTTTGGGAGGATGTCTTCCTGTTTTTAAATAGCCTACATATAATATATACCAATATGAAAACATTACCAGTCAAGTTTCGCATTTAAAACTGTGGTGAACATTTCTTTGTGCAGTCTTTCAGCTGTTTGACCGGACTTGTCACCTGGCTCAGTGCCACCCGTCCCTCTCCGCCTTGTTCCAGAAGGCGGAAGGAGGGGGCAGACGGTGAAACCTGCGCATGCGCTGAAGGTTGTTTTTCACACAGCCTGTAGCTTAAAGTGAGCCGAGCAACGGGGGTTTCCTTGTCTTTGACTGGAGACCAACTAGCAGAGAGGCGGATGATAACAGCATCCTTTGCTGTTATTCAGCCATCACACATCTCAATGAACTGCTCGCAGAGAAGCCACTGATCGTGCCTTCTGCTTTTTGCAGGGCAGAGATACTGATCAGTGTCTAAAAACTGCATCCCTTTTTTCATATGAGATTATTTTTTCATAAACTTTTTTATTTTATTTCAAGGTCTCTGTAGCCTGTCTCTTTCCACCATGGTGCTAGGAAAGGTAAAGAGCTTCACAGTAAGCTACGACTGTCACAATGACAGCAATGTTCCCGTTTTCTCCAGCGGGGACTGCGTCTCAGGGAGGGTGATCATCGAAGTCACTGGAGAGATCCGTGTGAAATCTCTCAAAATCCACGCGAAAGGATTTGCAAAAGTTCGTTGGACTGAATCGAGAAATGCTGGGTCCAACACTGCCTACACGCAAAACTACACAGAAGAAGTGGAATATCTTAACCACAGAGATATCTTAATTGGACACGAGAGAGGTAAGAGTTTCTTTATTCTTTTTCAGCAGAAAATTTAGAGAAACTGAGATGCTCTTTGTGCTTATAAGGATCAGGTTCACTGGAGGATGCGGCTGTCCTGAATTGCCAGATCCAGTGATAATAAGACAATGAAGCCTCCACATAGATATGGATAACTTTCACATTACTGCTTCTTTGTATGGTGGTGTTGATATAAATGTGATTCGTGGCATTTGTCAGATACAGCTCCGTCAGTAGGCTACTTGTTTGTGTCAATGTGTCAGAATGGATGACAGCAGCTCCAGCAACTGTGTTTTTCACAGTATTTCAAGTGAAAAGCGAGGATTATACTAATGTTTTTGAGACACTGGGCGTTAGAGTAAAAACTGGCAGTGATGTAGGGCCTATGTGCAGCTTTGTTAGATATTTCCAATTCAGAAAGTCATCATTTTGGGTGTTTCTTTGTAGCTTTTCTCAAGTTTCCACCCATTGTTCAAAGCGGTTCAATCCTGTTCAGAAAACTGGACCAGGAAGGGGCGGGGAAAAGCGGACGCTCCTCCCTCGCTTGTGTGCCATTGGCTGAGATGCTCATGTGTGGCCAATGACATCACTGTCTTGCAGAGAGTGACAGAAAATTCTGCAACTTTTTAATTAAGAGAACACCTGCAAAATAGACCGAGTGGATAGAAGTATCTGCAGTTTGAGTTAAAAGCCGCGATAGAGCTGCAAAGCGGATACTTTGTTTTTTAAATTAATATATTCACAATCTGCACATGCGTTTTTCTCGAATATAAAATGATGTCGATTGGGTTATATTGTAAGCAGCTTTGTGGTTGAGACTTATATCCCAACACAAATGGTGACACTGAGCGGTTAATGTGTTTGAGAATAAAAAAAAATCCCTTGTGAGGGTCTGTATTTGCAAGTACCTTCAATGGTTTGGATTTAGCTTGTCCATCTGCAGCATCTTTATCATATCATTGAATAGACAAATATTTCTGGTCCACTCTGCAGCAGCCTAAAGCAGTTGAACTGGGATTGGCTAGCTGCCGTTCTGCTTGACGTTCAGGCATTTAGTCATTTTAAGGCAAACTGCACAGCAAAATGTTCGTTATTTGCTTAAAAGAAAGAAAATGCATTGCCGCATATTCTGCGCAGTTGATGAGAAAAGCTATATTTTGCTCTTAATGGTTCGTGTCCTGTGATGGTGAAGTAGATGAAACGGTGGAAAACTGCGGTGGTTGGATCAGGGTTGTGCAGTAGTAGCAAGGCAGCAAGGAACTTGCACTGGTAGTGGTGACTGCGGCGTCGCACAGTGAATGCGTAATGAGAGCAGAGCGGCTGTGGGAAGCTGCTCACACCGGTTTAGGCCGGTCTCCTCCTGCTGGAGTCTGCCGTTTGACTGACAGCTCCGCACTTGTTTACCACACGTCTGCTGGTAGGGGGAGGGAGTGCTGAGCTGGCAGAAGTACGTCCGGCCGGTGGCCCCAACTCTTGATGTTTAAAAAAACATTTTAAAAAAATTAATTAACAACATTTTACGAGCTGTTTGACGATGCCAATGCGTCCTCTCTTCCCTCTTGAAAAACATTAGAGCATCTTTTTTTTATTACCTTGATAAAAAGAAAATAATTTGGTTCTTATGGCAGATTTATCTAACCATTCATTGTTGACCAATATAGCCCCGTTTTATCCATCTTAGCCTTTGTATTTCCATTATATATGCCACAATGGGATCTCTGATGTAGTTCTTTGTTCATACAAAAGTACAATCTTGCACGCTCAGTTTCTGGCACCTTGAACCATCAACTTCTTTGGTGTCCTCTAAATATCGGTCTGCTTATCTCTCAATACATCTTTTTTTTTAAACAGACAAATGTGATAGTAAAATCCCTTTATTCTCTTTTGTCTCCCCCACCCTGTGTTTTTGGTATGACTTTCAGATGCCTACGTAGAGCATTTTTCTCAGGTATGGTATACATGTGTTTGGAATCTTTTCCTCCTTGTTTTTCAGACGATGACAACTCTGAGGAAGGACTCACCACTATTCATTCAGGAAGACATGAGTATGCATTCAGCCTCGAGCTTCCACAGACGTGAGTGTCTTCATGCTACACTCAAGTCAGAGGTTATATCAATATTGCTGTAGCCTGTGTGAGTGTTTGAGAATTAACAACCCTTTTCTCTTCTTTGTCTTCCTTCCTTCTTTCCTGTAGACCTCTGGCTACCTCTTTTGAAGGGAAGCATGGCAGTGTGCGCTATTGGGTGAAGGCAGAACTCCACAGACCATGGCTTCTGCCAATGAAGACCAAGAAGGAATTTACGGTCTTTGAGCACATTGACATCAACACTCCATTATTGTTGGTAAGTTCTTTTGAGGCAGCCCTAAGCTTTGAATATGTCTGAGTCTCACGACACTCAGACCTAATTTTCCTAATTATGGGGCAACTTTGGAAATAATTTTAATATCTTCTTGCCGGCCTCCATGTGTATCTTGATTCAATTTATCCTGAATTGTGGAAAAATAAATCTTGAATGTGAAAGGGCATACATTGTCTAGTTTTCACTGATTACTCAATGGATAGCAGTATGTTATTATTAACCACTTTCCACTTTTTATTCATTGTGGTGGGGAATATGAAGGAAAATTCTCCATATATTTGCTAATGTAGTTCTTTTTTCTTCAGTCACCACAGGCCGGCACAAAAGACAAGACGCTTTGCTGTTGGTTCTGCACCTCAGGTCCTATTTCCCTAAGTGCCAAAATTGAAAGGAAGGGATACACCCCAGGTGAGAATAAATAATGATTTAATAATGCAACTGATAAGCTTGTTTTTTAACTGTTAACCAGATAAGTTAATGGAAGAATGACACTGCAAAACCCTGGATTGATTAGTAATTACACACTGGAGAAAAAGATGATTACCATTGATAGAAATGTAGCGAAACTCGACTTAATCTCTCCTCTACCCTCTCGAACTCTGTAGGAGAGTCGATCCAGATCTTTGCTGAGATTGAGAACTGCTCTTCCCGCATGGTGGTGCCGAAGGCAGCCATCTACCAGACCCAGACCTTCTATGCCAAAGGGAAGATGAAGGAGGTCAAGCAGCTGGTGGCCAACCTGCGGGGAGAGTCTCTGTCCTCGGGCAAAACAGAGACCTGGAGTGGCAAGATGCTGAAGATCCCACCTGTCTCACCCTCCATCCTGGACTGCAGCATTATCAGGGTGGAGTACTCCCTCATGGTAAATACATTCTTACTGTAGCCGGGCCTCTCTTACAC
The DNA here is from genome assembly GCA_029875015.1 of Lepomis gibbosus. Classification (NCBI taxonomy): domain Eukaryota; kingdom Metazoa; phylum Chordata; class Actinopteri; order Centrarchiformes; family Centrarchidae; genus Lepomis; species Lepomis gibbosus. The sequence goes on along the minus strand of JAPMOB010250343.1, from coordinate 43,911 downwards.
TGTATTCAAACATTAGACCTTCATCACGGTCTTCTCTGGTCCTTAGCATTAACACCTTTACTTAGTGCCATTATTAGCACAGAATCAATATTTCCTAGTAAGCCAGTAACTCTCCTGGTAAAGGACCTGGCTGACTCAGCTCATAGTGCCAAATCTGGGCCACGGCTCGCACCAGGTGTTCTCTCAACATGCTGTTAAGAGCATTAGCCCAGAATATCTTTGGTAACACCTGCCTTGAGGGTGCTTATAGCCTCTTTACCTTACAAACAGACAGACAGCATCTGAGGCCTTTACTTCAATACATTGACCTACATATTGTTGAATGAACGTACATCTTATTTAACCCCCACTAGCATGGTTTTATCTTATAGAAGATTAAAAAGCCATTTCATCTCACACTAAATTCTCTGCACCAAAGCTTTTGTTTTACTACAGTGTAGTTCATTCATTATACATCAGAATGACATGCACATTCTAACCTGCTGTCCTCATATCTGTACTCAGGTGTACGTCGACATACCTGGGGCAATAAACCTATCTCTAAACCTGCCCCTGGTCATCGGAACCATCCCTCTCCACACCTTCGGCTCCCGTACCTCCAGTGTCAGCAGCCAGTGCAGCATGAGCTGGCTGGGTATGGGTCTACCTGAGAGACCTGAAGGTAGGTTGAAGCTAATGGTCATGATTCAGATTTTTAAGTCTATTATGAGTATACTTTCCTCAGATGCTGACATGTGGCTTGCTCTTCCTCTGCAGCTCCTCCAAGCTATGCAGAAATTGTGACAGAAGAACAGAGGCAGAGCAGTCTGGATATCCCAGGAGCCCGTGAGGAGCTGGATGGACCTCTCTTCGCCTATATTCATGAGTTCCGCTTCCAGCCTCCTCCTCTGTACTCTGTGGTAAGCTCCAAATAATAGATTGAGCAAAGTATTTGTCAGTTTATTTATTTTTTCTATTACAGACTATATTAAATCAGCTCTTGTGTGTCAATAAATAAACCCACGTTTTCTGTTCTCTCTTCCAGATCGATCCTAACCCACATCATGCCAGCTGTGCAGAGGAGCGCAGGATCGACGCCTGTCCATCACGCTGAAGGCTATTCCTGAAATTCCCCTGACTCGGGGAAACTCAAAGTAACCTGCTTGCAAAGCTCGGCTTTGTTTATTTTTCTCCAACAACACAACGCTGTTGAAGTCGAGAAAAACAAAGCATCCAACCAACCAACATAGACTTGGACAAATACCCACCGTTGAGTTGGGTTGGACAAATCTGTTCCCGCCTTCCCTCAGAAGGAGAAACAGGAGTCACTAGTTTGGGGTATCACCTCCTTCCTGTGTCAGCCTGCTGAGGGTGGGAAATGTACAGATGAACACATATTCAGTCTGTACGATTTAAAAAAAACCCACTAGTAGTGAGAGCCCTGGTGATTGTATTGACAATGAAAGGAAGAATCAGCTAGGCTCGACCTGCCAAGCTTCTCTTTAACCCTTGATTGTTCTGTACTCATGGCACATAAGGAGATGGCACCTCACACAAAGGATTGGTCTAATCATGTCCAGACTTCAGCAGAATCAGAATCACCTAAAGAAAACGGGATGAAGAGAGGAAAAATAACCACCATGTTCTAACCACCATAGTCTGAATGAATGAAAGCATTCAGCAGTCAACAACAGAGCAAAGACTAGGTCCTTCTGTCTCATTTGGGATTTTGTTTTGCACATTTTCTTCTTTACTTGAGTTGTGTGGCTCCGTTTAATGAGAATTTTAAAAAAAAATCACTAATAGTTTGGTTTCAGCCTTGTAGTGCACCAGACTAAGAATATGAGACTGCAGGCTTAACTTTTAAGACTTTCATTTGCATAACTTTGAGCAGCTTTGATTTTGGAAAAAAGACTGAAAAGGACAAGAACAATGCACTGAATTTGTTTAAGCTGTTTTCAAGAATTTTCTTCTTCTCCTAATGACATTTCCTCAGTGACTTCTAACAACTAGGCTGGACTTTTACAGCAACTGCAGCACACTATCTCCATCTGAAAGCTCTTTAAGATTTTTCCTCCTCAGCTTGGATCCATGTGTGGCTTCCCTCCTCTTTTAGTCCACGTCTATTATTCTGTTTTTGTATTTAGCTCCAATTATAGAATAGCTATTAGCATTTTTTGTGTTGAGGTTGTTCTGGATTTGGACTAGGAGGGTTGCAGACCTGCATTTGCCTCTCACATTGTAGTTGTAGATAAAAGTGTGTGTGTGTGTGTGTGTAACACAGAGGGTGGTACATTGTGGAGGGACTCGCCTCACCCTGATGCCTGCAGCCCCTCTACTCCCAATCTCAGGATATACCAGGCTTGCATAACTGCCCAAAAAGCACTGTCTCAGGTGGTCTTCTCACTTGCCAAATGGTTGGAGAAAAAGAGAAAAATGTTATAGGTTTTCTTTTAAATTGCACTGTTAAAAATAATGAGTTTTTTTTTTCACTACCAAAACGAGAGAATAGACCTACAGAGAAGCAAGGCAGCTTTCTGAAATTAATCACATTCCCTTTTTGTCCTGCTGCACTTGCCCAGTTCATCCAACCAACAGTTAAATTTTACCAGACCAGTGAAGCCAGAATGCTAGCTACAAAAAAGAAAGAAGGAATGACATTGCTTCTGTATTATAGAAGCAAACCCAGCACAAATAAAAAAGCTGGGGATGTTGCTAAACCTCTGTTGAGACTGGTCAGAACAAGTAGTAGTAGGTTGACATGAGTAATACATTGGTTTTCTAGCTCATTCAACACTAAAGACCAGCTGCAGCAGAGGTTTGACATAGTCAGGAAAAAGAAAAAGCAGCACTTTTTTGATAAGAAAATAAGAAAAAAAAACAAGCATTCAATGGTGAAGGTCTGGAGAAAAACCATTTGGTACTAACTGTGTTATACTAGAGGATTTTTCACTAAAGCATTGTTGTGTAGGAAGTTAATGCATTATTTAATTTTTTTTGTTAGATTAGTGACTTTTAAAAAAGTTTAAACGTAGCTGACACCAGTTTGTATGTATGTGTGTGTGTGTGTGTGTGTGTGTGTGTACTCTTATTGAGATCCAGCTGACAAGTTAATATACAGCTTCTGAAAGTAATCGACAAACTGCGGATTATTAAAGTGATCTTATCATAGTGGCCTTGACAAGGAAAAGACCTGATTATGATTCTTCATTTTTTTTTCACTGTCTATGCTAACTTGTTCTCCTTTTGTTATGTTTGTACACAGCTGTCTGTATGTTTTTGACCTTTCCATGTTTATTCAAAAGGACAAAAAGGGAAGAGGTGGGGGATAAAGAAGCAAGTGTTTTAAAACATGACATCCTGGACTGGCCTCTCGATTGTGTTATGTTTCTGAAGCTGATGAGGGTTGTTTATAATNGGCATTGACTTTGTTTGCTTCCCAGTTTAATAAGCAACCTTTTCTGAGTTAGCTTCCCGGATCTCTCTGATCCCCTCAGGCTTGGGGGTGGCAGCTGTTGATCAGCACCCATCCCAGCCCCCCCCCCTCCCCCAAACATTTAGGTAACAGCAGACAGACCACTTTTTCAATGGCAAACGCATGTTCTACTTGCTTGTAGTTCTTTGTTTGGATGGGATGGTATGTTGGGGAAACTGAATCAAGCTACACGGTAATGAATAAGCTTACATTTGTTTCAGGTTGGTCAATTCCATAGTCCATTTGCTTGGGCCTCACAGTAGTCCAGTGTCAAAACTAAGCTAAACTCCTGACCTAAGGCAGGAACTGAAATGTTCAGAGATAAAGAGCCTGGGAGACAGGATCTGCAACATTTTAGAAACAAAGTGCAATATCACTCACTGAATTTTCTTCATTCTCCATTTGTGTTTGGTTTTTATCTTTTTTTTTGTCTGTTAATCATAATGGTGTATAGATATTCCATGAATATGCTATGTTCTCAATGATTTAACCTTTTGTCTAGTTCTTCCTTTTGATTTGAATAAATGTTTTGATCTAAACTACACAGGACTTTAATGTGATGTGTGCGAGAACTAATAAAGAACTATGTTAATAATTATGTTATGAATTAACATACCATTGGCACAATTATACAATTGTGCCAATTCATATATTAATGAATGTACTTAAATAAGTGATAAAAGTACATACTTATAGAATTCCCCTTTGTTTTGTGTGAGCACCAATCTTTGACCGAACTGCAAGAAAACATATCCTCAACTGAAGAGCAAACTGAAGCTGAATATGATTAATCATTATTACTTTACTCTGATAGAGAAGTATTTTATTTGGGTCATGGCAGCTTCAGATTAGCACACAGGTTGCCACTCTGCGGGACCCAGATTATCCTCTAAAAATTTGTACAACACTGCCCCTGGAGGTGGTTTATAAATTGCACCTGGCCTTGCTGGCAGAAAGTTGCATGACAGTAAAGCCCAAAAACTTGAATAAGCCCTACTTGGTAATTGAAAAATTCACTTCCCTTATATCTAAAGTTGTTTTTTATGGCATGTGTCCATTTTTATGTCAAGACATGGAATCACACCAGAACAGAAATATACGTTATTGTATCCAAAACCTAGGCAAACGTGGCATGGCTAAGAATTTATTCCTCTTTTCATTCGGTTTGTACATGTGCACACTGGTCTTTCCTGAGTAAAGTTTCCAGGGGTTAACTGTGGGAATTCCTCAGGGCAGAGGAAGAGAAGCAAAGCCAGTGAGAAAAAAATGCACTTTCCTCTTTGCCTAAGTACAACTTATGTGACAGCTTCAGGTCTGAGTGATTCAGATAGATGCTTCTTACCTTATATTTTAGGCTCATTTGGATTTCACAGTAATGTAATAAAGTCCCTCAAACCAGATGTGTCTTGGCAAAAAATTGTATAGAAAACAGGTGGGCTATAAATTGCAGCGCATATCTTTTAATGCTGAAGAGGCAGGATTGACTGTTAAATCATATTAAATTACATATTTTTCATAAACCAGATAACTATAAAACATTAAATCATAATTTTCCTGTTGCACCCTTTGAAAACAAACTTGACGAGTCACAGCACTCCTCTCTAGGAAAACCTCAGTGAAACCTTTAAAAAAGGACTACAGGCCAAGTGAACCACAGTCACAGGTCGACATATAGCTAAGCACCTGATTTATTGATCCCTTCTGATTTATACAGGCGCAAGAAAGGACATGCTGGCCTGTAATCTCCAATACACAATGTTCAAGCAGGAAATAATTACTTTGCACTACTTTGCACAAATGTTTCCAACATTTACTTAACATTTTGATCCATATTACCAGTCCCTTTGTGGAAGTAATTACTCACTTCATCGTGATTTGTTCAGGAAGTAAATGTTTAACTTGCATAGGCTGTAGCTTTCTGTTTTTAAAGAGGCTGCTCTCAATCTAGTACCCGTATATCTACACATGACCTATTTATAACGTTCAACAGTCTGTTTCATAAGAAGTCAATTGATTTTACTAATACCGTATTGACGTGCATACGACGTCAACCAGGTTTTATACTAATTGATTTAGTTGGAAAGTAAGAGCATGTGTGCACGCAAGAGTTCAGCAAATTTGATCATGCTGATGTGAAAACATTGTACTACTCTGTATGTCTCGTAGGTCAAGCTGGAACCGAATGCACAGAGTGATCTCTGGAAAAGCACACATCACACAAAATCTGAACCCGGCAGTTTTCGAGATCTAAATGTGACGCAGGAACCTGCAGTATCTGTAGTGTAAAAAAAAAAGAGAAACTGCTTCCAAACCTTTACCCAAAACTGATAAATACAAAGTGATACCTCATCAACTTTGCTGTGAATGTTTTGCACATTATCAGTTTGAGCCAGCATCAGTGATGACTCAGCAGCCCTGTCAGCTTTGACCAAGCACTTCAGTGTGCCTTTGTCCCCTCCCCTCCCCTTAGTACCCCCACCCCACTCCACCCGTGGCCCTCTTTGACTTTTATGGGCCCAGGCCTTTGTGGGTATCTGACCCCTGCCGCCTGAAAAAAAGGAGCAGGGGATTATTGGGGGAGAGCATAGATTGGGGTTGGCGTGCATGTATGTGTGTGCGGTGGGAGTGTTGATTAGCAAGTGCTGACGCTACACAGGCCTCAGCTGTTTCCTCTCACCAGCTAATCCCACTACCCAGAAGCCCCTGTGATCCAGAGGTTCTCAGCAGCTTGCTGTGACCAGGCACATTCAACATGGATGGGGAGGATTGGGCTGAGGCCCCCAGTACGCCTGCTTGCCAGTGCCACATCATCACTGTGACATAATAGAAATACACACACGCACACACATCTCTGCACTGAGGCGCTGAGCTCAGCATCGATGTGAGCCCACACATTCCTCGAAACAATGGAACAAGTAATATTACCACAGGTCTGAAAATGTTATACAGATATTGATCCACAGGGATATGACTTAATAAACGTATCTGACAAATTCTAGTTTTAGTTCTGTTTTATTAAAACCAGAGAACTATACTATCGCCATGTGCATGTCAGCCCATGAGAATTAAAATGAATTATAATTATTTCCCTATAAGTAAAATCATACGCAAGTCCTATAATACATGCTGCACTTGAAGAACATATCTTTAAAATGATACATTAGCAATGTAGTTGTTTTGTAGACACATCCAGGTCATACAGCCTGGTGAAGAAGTAGTCTGACCTCTGTAGCTGATAACTTGAATAAGTGACAGACTTGAACCACTGTTTATTTATCATTAACACACTCTGTAAATCTCATGTCTTTGTGTCAAACATTAATTGTTCCTGACTCATTTACTAAATGAAGCTAAAAGGAAATATTCAACAAGGAATAAGGTCACTACTTGTTTAGCCACTGGAAGATGTCGCACATCACGTCTGCATTGCAGTTGTGTAAGTTGCACATTCGGTCATAGCTGGCTGCTGAACTAGTTGTGATGTCACAAAATCCTGCTCATAAATGCATGTTTTAAACGCAGGCTGAGAAACTTTCCCCTTTCAGCAGTGGAATGTAAAAAGAGCCTTCTAGTGTTAAACTCTGCACTCACATCTTTTGCACAGCGGAGGCCAAACACATCCCCCTGAAGTAGCAGAAGGAAAAACACGCTCTTGAGTGGAGAGGGACTTTGTGTCTGCAGGTATTTATGTAATACATCCTGTAGGAAAGAACATCAAGAAACACCAGTTAACTTTTTCTCACAAAGATCAACCACATGCTCACACACACACACACACACACACACACACACACACACACACACACACACACACACACACACACACACAGAGCAGCAGCAGCACCACAGCCAGCTCTCCATCTGTCCTGAGTACAGACTCGCTCTGTTTTTTCGCTTTGGGCACAAAGAAAGGAACAGAGATAGAGCTGCAGATAGACTGCATGGAGGCGGAGGGGGGAGCAATGTGTTTTTTTCTTCATGATCTTTCTCGGTAGCTGGTTTATTCCAGTTTGAAGCACTTCTGCATGAGGAGGCTGACAGCAGAAGCTGCTGCTTTTTTGTCACTGAAAGCTGGACACTGAAGCTCTTTTTGACCTTGTCAGAAACAAGTTGTGTACCTTCACTGATTGCATCACACTGGACAGCTGAAAGAGAGAATAAGTTATCATGACACAAAGCAGGACATCTCTCTTTATTTAACCTGCGCTGGTTTTACTTAAGTGGATAGAGAACATTAAGATGGACCTCATGGAAGGCTTATGTCCCTTCATCTTGTCTCTGTCAACACATGTGTACACATGCTTGGTTGACTCTAAGTTAGTCCCTCCTGAAGGACAGATGTCAGATTTCTCTTCTAATCTAAGCCTCAAGTCTCCTGAGTCTGTCCTCACCTCACTGATGCGACATGTTTTCTGTGTAAAACTCTTCTTGCTGTTTTTTTTTTGTTGTTCTGGCTAACAGTAGTAATGGCAGAAGAGCCTTGATCCACGGACTGACTATAATTTATGATGACGGTGCTAATTGGAAATCCTTTCAAATATCCCCAGTGGGGCTGTATGGGCTGTTGTGGCCCTCCATGTTTAGTATAGACAAGAACATGATAGCCAGAGTGACACTGTGCTATGTTCCAATGCCAGGACTCCCATCCTTGCCATACCAAAGTCCCAGCATGGTCAGCATTCCACCTCTACTGGCATGTTTGCAACTCTTACGCAGCAACACAAGTTCAGGACCTTGCTGGTACTACTACTGGGAAAGGTCCTGCACAGTTAGCACCTATGTTTGCAACGGTGAAAATACATGTAGTTCAAGGAAGAGGTCAGGTTCAAGGTTCTGAAGGTAATAATAGGTGTCATTTTTATTGTCCAAAGAGAGGTACTTTTTGTACTAAACTGGGCCATCTAAACCACTAAATGCACTTGTGAAACACAAGATGAGACGTTGAATAAATCCAGCCCCAAGAGTAATGCAAAAACAAGCTTGGTGCACAGTGGAGAATACTGTTAGATTTCTGTTATTCAGGCTGCACAGGGATTGTAAAGCAAACAGCTATACTGTTGCTTAGGTAGGATGTCAGCCGTCCTCTGCTGCTTGTACCATCATCCCAGCCAACAGAGGTAAAGAAAACACTTTGTCAGGTCTGATTATAATACTTGATTATAATCCTGCCACAGCCAGGTCACAAGTCACCCAGAGTTCATTTTTGACAGACTCTTTCCCTAGTTCTCTTTTTCCAGTATTTGTCATCTACAGTATTTCCTGCATCCACGTTGTTTTCTTTCACCCCTAAAGTTTCCATCTTCAGTCTCACCTCATCACCAGATGTGTTTGAAAAGGTTTGCAGAAGCCAAAGCTGCTTTGATGGTTATGGCAACACTACTTGAGATGGTATTTCCTATCATAACCATGCCAGAAAGACTGATGGCTTTTGGCACTCTGTATGACATGGACCCAAGGAGAAAAACAAAGTCAGCCTGATGTTACCAATATGCCTACGTCTTACAAATGTAACACACAACATAAAGGGAAACGGTATATCATACATTTCCTCACCGTGCTGAGCAATGCTGGGTGCTCTGCTCTATTCTTAGAGCTTGAGGGGAGGAATCTGAGATATCTTCACCAGAGACACTCTCTCCTGTTATGTCACAGAGGATTTAGCTCCAGAACATAGAGTGGGTGATATTCTGTTGTAGCCCTAAAAAAGATGCTGCCATATAAACTGCAGAGAGTTGCAGTTTATACCTTGTTAAATGGTGAGTTGACTGTATGCCTGCATTATTTGCTGTGTCTTAGAGTAGTGTCTATAATCGCCATTATCAATTCATTCAGTGACAGAAGAAGCTTAATCTGAGAGCACGGATGCAGGGAGTAGACAAATATCGTCAACACCTCTTTGAAATTGAGAACCCAGGTGATTTAGTTACTTTAAAGTCCCTTTTCATGTTTGTTATTATATGCTGTTTGTATTATGTATGGCATATTAATTTGTGATGTCTAATGGCAAGCCACCAAGTCAAGCATGATTATGCAAGGTGAAACTTGATGTGCTTTTTATGCAGCTCCCTCCCCAAAGTCTTGGTCACATTATGTTCTGTTTCAAAGGCACGGGAGGCCAGACTGAAGAGTGCTGTTTCACCACTTGTCTTATTTTACCCCTCTGGTCCCCGGTGGAAGTTGCTCAGTTTCCTTTTTTAGCCATGGCTGACTCATAGCATAGCTCCCGCCCCAACTCCCTTGCAAAGTCCCTGCTCAGCTTCAACTCTCCCTCTCCTGAGTCACAGGGAGCAAAAGACACCCCTCTCCTCAACCCCACCCAACCAACCCCACTCACCCCTCTCTATGCGTCTCACTTCTGAAAAACAACAGGTGCAGTGGGGCCTGCAGAGGGCGGGCTGTCTGGTGGGCAGTGTGTCCAAGCCTTCCAGTCACTTCTCACAGTTATTTCACCCCTCTGCCTCCAAACATCCAATCTGCCGCCTCTTCCCCATCATTCACCCAATCTTTCTAAACCCTTTCACCCTCTGTCTGCCCGTCCCTCCACCTCTGCACTTGCTCGACCTCTGCCAACACTCCGGTCTTCAAATCTCAACCTCCTGCCAGTCTCCACCCCACTGGATACACATTCTCTCCAGAGATATTTTATGTTGTCCTCTACAATCTCAAATACTTAGCAGTGAGCTTACCACAAAGTTTTATATTTTCAGCTCTTGATGCAGTTTTTCTCTCAAACCTTTTCCCTCTCTGACCTCTCTTTACTGTAAGAAATATGGCTTACTGCATGACTTCACTTCTTTTCTGCCCTCTATTTGTGCTCTGACTTACTGTGATGTAGATGCTTCTACAATGATCATGCTTCTTGTAGCATCACATTTATTCACAGCCACCTGTTTTGTGGGTCAAAATTTAGCTCTTTGTATGCAGTATATATGATTTCTAGGCCATCACTGGGGTTGTGCACACAGTAGGTTCCAAACATCACATGGTCCTTCTTCTCTGACCCAGATCTCCCTCCTGATCACCCACTAGGTGATAGCCAACGGACTCCCAGAATAGCATGGCTGCCTTATACACACAGTAATATAGGGCAAGTTGTACTATACAGCTTCAGAGGGCAAAGTGCACATTAAAAGTCTAAAAGAGGTTTTGTTAATGGGTTAGCTCTATCAACTATGGAGCTGGAGTAAAATAAAACTGCAGTAAAATGTAGTATATTTTAAAAAAATCTCTTATATTGGTTTGTCAGTTTGCAGTTTCAAAATCATAAAACATGCTCGTGTCTGCTTACTTCAACACAGACTACATGTCTCTGTCCATCCATTTTTCTGCATTAAAGTTGCTGAGTAAATGTTTCCCAAGATGTATGTTGATCTGTTTGAGACACCTTGCTCCATTGCTATTTTTATACTCATGTGTAGCCTTAAGATCTGCTGTTGTACTGTCAAGACATAAACCCTCTTTACGGTGAGGAGAACTCATAAAAAATTTTCTTTGGCCTTGCTCAAAATAGGACTGGAGCACTTGCGGTTGATTAGTCTATATATGAGCTGACATTAAAAATGACCCTGCAGTAGCAGCATGATTGTAAAAAGGATAACTGTTGATGCTTTCTGCTGTACAGTTTGAAAAGCATCTATACAGCAGTTCAACTCCTTTGCTGTTTTATTGTAGGTAAAACATTTAAAATGCGTTAGGGTCATATTTTTCAGTATGAAAACTCTTTCTTTGTTTTGTTCTCTTTGACATATCAGTTATTTATTTATCTCCAGCTAGAGTTTGTTGGGGCGTTTAATGGCCTTCACAAAAGCATCTTTTGCAAGAATGAAGACAATATGTTTAGTTAAGTAATACTGTCTTGAAAACGTCAGCTATTATGTAATGGAGCACAATATCAAAAAACACCCAACCAATCCAACATTTTATCAACATCTCAGGTGTAGCATGACCCTCTGCTGACGCCACTTCTTCTCCTTTATTTGTTGCCAAATATCTTGAGACTTCAGCTCATGTTCCAGAAGTTTCCATCCGTCCGTCTAGTCTGGTCTGAACTGGACGGGTGGGCATTTCCCCGAGCCTGTATTTGCTCCTTGGGTTAGACTGACATCTAAACAACATGCTCGGTCACCCCAGCTCGTGTCTGTAAAGCTGAATCCAGCAGAATGGACAGGAATGACCAGGTGGCTAAACAAGCAAAGGACACTCAAACAGACGCACACACTCAAGTCCAAGCACACACATGCACACACACACACACACGCATCATTATAAAGCTGAGTTGTGTTTCTAAACTGTCCCCAAGCAACACCCTTAGCTGTGTTCAAATGACAATTTGATGAAAGCCACAAAAGATATTAATCATAACAAAGTGGGAGCTGCTGAAATGCTGATGGGATTTGAGTTGGCTCAGTGACAACAGAGAGCATAACAGAGCAGTGTTACACAACAGATAAATGACCAATGACAAGTTATAATTATTACAATGTTTCCAGTTGTTGTTGCACAACAGCACTTTTTTACGTGTGCTTCTTCTGTATTACTTTTGAGATGTATTTACACAATGTATTTTCACCACATGGCAATATTTCTATAAAACTCATGCTTCACTCTAACACCAGTTATCATTTGGGATGACGTAAGAAGATTTGGAGCGAGGCTGAGTCTTCTGTCAGGCCTTATGAGTTTTGGCAAACGTTGTTGAGCAGTGGAGACAGAGGGAGGTGAGAGGAGGCGGCGTTTGGTTGGGATGAGGCTTAACTACTTTCTGGAACTTTCTGGATGGCTTATAAAAACTCAACTCAATCAAATTCATACTTTCCTTTTTCCTTAGTCTGACAATTTGGCAATGTTTTGTGGTGCCTTGTCTAGTCAGTTTCTCTTTGTCTTTCAGTTTCATCTCAGCTCTTTTTCTTGAAAACTATTCTGTTTCTTTTTTCAATCTTTCTCTTCCTGGTATGTTGTAGTCTCTGTCTTTTTGTCCCCTCTCTTCTCTTTTCTGAGTGATCAACCACCACTGAGTCATGAGGGTCCTGTCCTGGGATGTGGCTAACTGTGCTAACTCAGCTGACAGGGATCAGCCAATAGGGAAAAGGGGATGGACCACACCCTTACTAGTTCTACCCAATGCTGCTACTCCAACATCTGACTGCACACACATTTTTTTCCACGTGGTACAAGTGTACAACATGCCTTTTCTTTACTTTCTACGAAGCATCTTCCTTAACACTGTACAACCCTACTTCCTGTTGTATTTTACAATTATGTTCTTTATATTTTTTCTGGTGTGTAAAGTCATAAATAGATATTATATTTCCCAAAACAGGCTGGTTTTAATTCTCTGTCCCGAACCGACAAGTCACTTTAGGACAAGGGCAGTCCAGTCCGGTCTACTCCAGTCTGTGACTCATTTTAATCATTTGGAGCGGCTGGCCAGTAAATTAAAAAAAAAAAGAGACTAAAAGGCTTCTGTCATTTGATCTAACTGAGTCAGGTTTTTGGCAGCCTCTTTTCCCTCCAAATGAGCAGCGCTGCAGCAGTGAGGGCTGCGCTCATCGTCACTGTGAGCAGAGCAGACAGAAAGGAATGTGTGACACATTTCAGCGCAATCGTCTTCTGATCAGCTCACTCTCTGTTCACCGTGTGCTCGGCTGCTCCTTGCTCCTTTCCACAGAAAACAAATATGTGATATGAATGGCGTATGAGGTGAATGTTAAAGTCATCTTAGCATTTAAGATTACATCTGTTGCTGTCTAAATTTTTAAACACCCTGTGACAGTAGGATGATTTTTAAATCTTGATAATGCACTTGGAAACTAGCTCTGAATTTCTTTTGTGAACTCCATAAATGCAGTTTAAAATGACTTTTTAAAAAGCTCCATGGAAAAAAGTCATATAGCTGTCTGCATTTTCAAGTTGCAAGAAGTATAAAGTGATGTCAAGGCTGTTCACACTGATTCTGCACTGCAGAGCTGCCTTGAGACATCTTGTACATGTAAAATGTTTTAAAAGGTTCTCACCAAGTTTGGCTTCCCTACTGCCATTCTGTAATTTAATTATGAGACAGGATATTTATTAATTTCTCTTATGTATTTAATGAAGTGCAATTTACCTATTGATGTCAATGAAGAATTTGAATGGCCAAAAACACATTTCAGGTTCAAACAAAAATGTGGTCAGTTAAAATACCTGAACGCCCACACAGTTAAATGTTAGCCCACCACCACACTGCATGTGGTTCCCTCTGTTGTTCTCCACGCCTGCCGATATGGGACAACAGGTGGGGGACTGTAAACAATATGACCTACAAAGCATGCAGCATATCCCGTTACTCAGAATAAATGCTTCCTGGTAAAGATGTTCAAGGTACTATCAATAGTGTAACATTGAGGCGAGAGATTTGCATTAAAAGCGAAGAATGTACTGGAGTACAATTAAAGGCTAAAGTAAGCGTTTCGGTTCTTGCTTTTTAACCTAATGTTTAAGCACACTCTGTAATCACTTCTTTGATGCAGATGTTGGACTCATGCCTGAGGGGAAGTCATCGAATTGGTGAAAAAGTTATAACACTTCATATTGAATACTTTCATTATCTTAATAAAAATTATACTTCTGCTTCTGTTCATATATGAGGTCTTTTCTCTTTCATCACACTAACTACATTATTCCGGGTTGTCAGCTTCCCCATTATCAACCTCAGGTGCCCTGACCATCTTGCATTTGACATTTTATCACTGACACACAACACTAACTGATATTGTTCTCTTATGCAGTCAGAGCCTGAATGGGCCATTCACTTTGCCTCATGCCATGTTGCTGCTTTTGCTGTTGGTGCAGAAGAACTGCTGGATCAAACCAGCTGTGTCTGGCTGCATACACACAGTGGAACCAGTGTGACAAGATGATTTTCTCTCTCTGATGTGTCACTACCTTTTGGAAAGGGCACACGCCTCTCCACTGAGGCCATAATTGGTTTCCCTCTATCTCACTTCACTCAACCAGCTTTCACCCCACTTCCGTCCTCTTTGGCTTGGTTGTTTTCCAGCGGCTTGTTATCTGTTAGGTGTGACTTTAGATGCTAATAGAACTGCTGTAAGTGATATCTGCCAGCAAGAGCAAGTGCTCTTTCTGAAACAAACAGGACTGAGCTAAACTGAGATTAGAAAATAAACATAGAGACTAAGGTGGCTGGTAACTGGTCATGTAAACTGGAAAATCCTGCCTTTGATGATAATGATGATGATGATCATGATGGCAGGCATGGCGGCAAATGTGGTGGTCACAGTAAATAGCCATGAGAGGATGACAGGAGGGCAGCTATCGCTTACATGTATTACGCTGTCAAAGCATAAGCAACTGGTGGATGATAATCAAAAACTGGTCTCAGCCTGCTCGACTGAGCAATGCACACCAGGAAGAGAGAATGAGAGAAAGAGTTAGAGAGACAGGGAGAGGGAGATCAGTTAGAGCAACATGCCAGATAACTGGCGACTCTGAAATACTTTACCAAGGCTCTGCTCGTAATCGGCTTCACTGCATAGAGAGACAAAGGTATGCAGACAGTCCCTTTTGTGAACATAGAGACATTTTATATTTTTATATTATATAGTAATATTATATATATTTGATTCTGCAATACACACATTTCATCAGGAATTCAATCTTATGAACAGTCCAGCAGATTCAAGCAGATCCCACTTCTTCATGGCTGTACAGTTTTCAAGAGTAAAGAAAGCAACGTCTTTTCCATATAAACAGGGTCCTTGTGACTGCAGGTATGGAACAGTACTTTGCTAGCTGTTTGGCTTTCATTATGTGTAGCCCAGTGCGAATCCACATGCCAGCAGCCTGTTCTAAACATCTGAAAACTAGAACAATGAGCTGGCATTGAGGGCGATACAGTGATTTGCACACACTTTTACATGCATGAGACTAAGCACACATGCATGCCCTCATACATTTTGAGTAAACAGAGAAAAAACCTCCAAATACATGGGCATACATTATATTAAACTGAGCACAAGCAAACATGGCACAGAGAGGATGATCTTGCCAACCAGACAGCATAGTGAGAACAAGACAAGAACGTCATTTGCAAACATGATATGTCTACTCCCCTTGGATGCATGCAACCCAGCATACGCCCCTCAGTCAGCCATGTTGGCAAGGCCACAACAGACAGTATTGCCTTTCACTTTGCAGAGTCAGATTTCATGGAGCAGCAACAGCCTGCAGCTACAGCAGCCTCTGTCTACTATAATGTGGCAGAGAAACAACGAAAGAGAATGAAAGAGAAAGCTAGACGCTGACCAGAGAAAGTCTGTTTGACTGTTTTTCTGTTCTTTTCTTGAATTCCTCATTCAGGTCTGCTCTGCTACACAACGCTGTCAATTGCAATCAATAATCCTCCTCATTTCAATGAACATGCTCTATTGATCTATTAAGTCTATGTCTTTGCCTGAAGACAGCCTGTATGCTCCAGTGCTCCTTGCTACATCTCCACGACTCTCTCTTCTTCTTTCCTTTACAGTCAGTGAATGGAAAGAGTTAAAATGTCATGTTATTTGACCTGGGTGAGCAATTTCAAATAAAAACTGATCAAAAGTTGAACCCGCAGAAAATAAGAGCAGCAATCAACAGCTCAAACGCCTGTCTCTTTTGTAATTATGTCATCTCTATTATGAAAAGTAGTTTGCATGTCTTTGTGTATGACGAGTATTTTTTGCAGAAAGCTTGCCAAACTAGCCTTGAAACGTTAAGAACTGTCACTTTAAACCATAAACAGACAGAAGTTACATGTAAAGCCTATAATGGAAATGCACAATCATGTCAATGTGTCAAGCAAAGAGTTCCCCAAACGCAGAAGTGTTTCTGTCCATTACACTCCACAGGTAATTAAATGCATCTTTTACAAGATGTTAGTCTACTATACCACTAAAGAGGATACAGGCTTTATTAAAATCAATATAAATCAATAAATAATTTATACATTTATTTATGTGATTTAAAAGTGCCAGCTACATTAAATGGCATGAAACTAGAATCAAAGCTCGGATGGCAGTTACTGCTACTCTGCTAAGCAAACTAGTTAACTTCAGCAGGCTTTTATCTGGGATTTTTACATTTATGATTTTATCACAACCAGACAGCATAGACATCACAGCTGAATTACCAAGCTATTCAAAATGGATACTTTTCAATTACAGATAACATCCAGAGAAAAACAAATAAACAAATCTAGCTTTAGCTTTAGCTTTAGCTTTAGCGTTGACATGACCTAGGCATAACTCTCTGTTCGACAGTCTGATGTGTTAGAACAAATGCTACTGTGTTGGCAGGTTGGCAAAAAATATTTTCTTTAATAAAATGGCATACCTTCACCCTCACTATAGCATTGTCATGGGTTACAACTAATATATCTATTATAACTTACTGTGGGCTTACTGCAGGCTACCACTCTTATTTAGGCCTACTTCCATATTTGGCTGGAGAAGGCCAAAGTCTTCATCTAATCACCCAAGAATAAACACATACTCTAATTGCTCAAGCAGTGTGACGCAGCTGGCACAGCTGAAGCCATCGGATACCTTCCAGAAGTTGTTGGTGATGTCAGACATAGGGTAGCGGTGATGAGTGTGATTTAATTGACCGTAGATCACAAGATTGTCTGAGTCACTTTGGCTTGTCGAAGTGCAGAAAAAAACTGTGATCTCAATAAAGAAAGGTCATCAATTGCCATCTTAATGAGAGGCAATATAACACACACACACACACACACACACACACACAGACAAACACACACACGTATGCTAATATAGGTACATATTTGCATGATTTCTTCACAGTGCTTATTGTCTGTCCTCTCGCAGAAATGTGAGTCGACAGCTTAAACATATGCAAACACATGTACAAAAGCACACTCTCTTCAGCACCCTCATTTAAACATGTTTACTTTTAAACATATACTTTTAGCTCTGTGGTGTGTTTCAGGGAAGGCTGACAGGAGCATGGGGAATGGCGTAATACACAGATTCACAAATGCTTACTAGTTGGGCAAATCATCTGTACTTGAAGTTGACTGAATTCTGAAATTGTGAATTTGGGACGGTGGTGCTTGCTCAGCTGTTTCTGGGATATGTAGAACTGAAATGGTCTGGGTTGACTCTCTAGCATGCTCTCTTAGTATGGAAAGAAAAGTGATGTTATCTGTTAAGCAAGATCCTGCCATGACATGCATACCACACATTATCAATAAAGTAAGGTATGTATACATGACAGTATGTTACGTATAGTCTGTATCTGATGCATAACTACCTCTCAATTAGATCTAACCTTGGGGCTATGGTGAGTTAAACCTCTAACTTCCATGCCTTTTTGATTATGCAAGCAAATTATTGATTATTTGACATGTCACATATGTCACATGGGGCTGATTTGTTGATCAAATTACACCTGCACTGCCAAGATACTTCTAATGAGGCATGTTTACAGTCTGTGAGACACCGAGTGCACAAGAGGTACATGTAATGCAATAAAATTCTTGCGTGTGCAAGAAAAAGAAGGCTGCAGTATATGCATAACAGATCTGACCTGGATGTAGGATTTTTCAACATCTGCAGCCACAAGGGATCCATACTTTACATAGCGTGGATGGTATTATGCAGGGGCTGGATAATCAGAATACAAGATCCTTCTTTTCCTGTATTCTGGTGATTTTTTTATGGGTCTAAACAATGACAAAACATGGGGGCGGAATCTTCTTTGAAAAGGTGAAACAAAATTCAGGCGCCAGAAAATAATGTCTTTTGGGGAGGACAAGTGCAAGTCCCCTCAAGCCCTACATTCAGGGACCAATCAGATGTCAACTGGGGCCAATTTCCCTGTGGCCCCGCCCCTGGAACAGATCATTTTGAAAAAACAGGGATATTAAGCAGGGCAACAGGTAGCACACGTTAATTTTTCGTGTTTGTGACTCCTTCGCCTTGTTCTCATACTCACCCCTCAGCACCACAGCGACCCACTGTCTGGCTGTATTGATTTAACTGCTGAAGACTGTTGCCATTAGGCTTTGTGTTACTGTGTTATTGTGTAGTCTGAGACAAGGTGAGGCACGTTCCATAAAAAGGTCTGACTAGAGCCTAAAGAATTATAGGAGGTTGTTTTTACATTCATTACATTATGCTGTAGCAAAAAGGCCAAATGAAAAAAGGTGGCGTCATGTTTCAGAAATGTACACCCTCCATTGAATTTAAAGAATGATGTAATTCATGGAGACTGTTGTCATAATAAATTGTAAACCTAACACTCGAAAGTATATAAATCAGTCATTTCTTATTGTTTTGAAGGTGTAACTT
Source organism: Lepomis gibbosus (assembly GCA_029875015.1). Taxonomy (NCBI): domain Eukaryota; kingdom Metazoa; phylum Chordata; class Actinopteri; order Centrarchiformes; family Centrarchidae; genus Lepomis; species Lepomis gibbosus. Next base: position 25,110 of record JAPMOB010250343.1, on the reverse strand, counting down.
CATCTCCTGCATCTAAAAATATTGTGAAAGAGAAGTGCATTAATTTAAAAAACAAAACAAAAATGTGTAACATAATGATCAAGAGCAAGCAAGGTGTAAAAGAGAGAGATCACTAATAGTTCCAAAAACAGACTAGACAATCTGTGCTCTTTTCATCATCCTGTGTTTGCTGTCTTCTCTCCTTTGTTTGGTGAGACAAACTTGCGTTGAGGATGTGGTGGTTTCAGTGAGAGTGCAGAGGCCACATCCAGTCAGTATCCATTCAGACAGACTGTTAATGAGTGTGAATCAGCTGTTGCCTGGTTGTCTTCTGTCTTATCTCTGCCATTCCCTCCAGGCACAGACAAACAGAGAGGGCACACGGGACATAAGAGACCAAGGACTTCAACATAAGCATGTTTGCCTCCGGTCTGGTTTGACTGGAACCGAGGCTGCTGGGTTGGGACATCAAGCTGTGACTGCTGTACTCCATTCGGCTAAGACAGATGATTCCGAGCTCTGAACATCTGAGACTCTGTGAGGTGCTTGCAGAAAACTTTAATCAGCCACCAAAATCACTGCCTCACATCTGCAAATGTTAGAAAACAGTTCCATAACAGAACATAATACATTTAATTATATGTAATCCTTCGTTCTTGAAGAAATAGTTTGTGTATGTGGGACTTGCACAGTTGTGACACTATTGCATTGACAAAATCTGTCCACAGACAAACAAAACTGCTACAGTATGTGTCTCCGGGACCATATTTTGCCATGATGAAACATACACACACGCACCTTCTTCACATACCCAAGTGTGCAAGCAAGTGTGCTTGAGAGGTGCTGGCAGGTGGATTTTGTTACCCTTGGAAAGAGTTAGGCTAGCTAATTCCTACAAATAAAGTGTGGCCTTTGGTATCAACCTTCTCTGTCGTAACAAAGCAATTAAAGTGTACTTCCCAAAATGTCAAACTATTCATTCAACACCAAGATGCAACTCAACAGGGACCACCAAAAGGTCTCTGGTGCAACTAACTGATGTGGCTGGGCTGGTTCAGCTCTTAACCACAACTGAATTAACGCCTCAGGATCTCTGCTGGTACACCATAAAGACAGAACAGGAGAGGAAGACTTGAGTGGTCTATGACATCATCATGCCATGGCATGTGACAACTGTGGTCATCAACCAGGAGATGACCTTTCTGGACAGCCAGCGATACATCAAGGAGGATGTTCACATCTGAGACCACCTTTGAACAAAGACAGGGTTCATTATCTCCCCCATAAACAATCACCTGTTATATTATTGTATTATTTCAAAATATTAATCGTCTTTTAGTAGCTTCTTTTCTTCTCACCTTTAGATGAGCTTTTTTGAAAACTTGACAGACCCATTTCTTGGGGTTCATAAACTAATCTAAGGCTGGTACCTAGTCAAACACTTGACCTCCAGCATTAGATAAGATTGTGGCAGGACTTCGCACATAACTAAAATTACATAACATTACATAACCTAAAATATGCTATATGCCGAGTGCACTGGGTTCCCTAGTAATTTTTATGTGGCAGTTATTTAGATGTCTATCAGCAGAACTGAACAAAGGTCTGGAGGGGTTGGTGTTTGTTGGGCAGCAGATCCATTTTCCTTGTACTCTTGTAGTTTTAGAAATTACTGATGTCGGCTGCACCATGTCTCATTAACAGTGATTACATAATGCAGTCTAGAGGCAATGCAGTTTACTCTAATGGATACATAATGGAAATATGTTGGAGCTGAAATGTCGCCATGATGGCAGGCTGCAATAATGCATAAAATTAATTGCTTGTGTCTTAACTGCTTTTCTTAGAAGGGGGTAAATAATAAAACACCCCCTCTTAGAAATTCTAGGATCTTGTTAAATGCAGTAATGACTTATTTGTTTTCCTTTGCTCATTACAACAATGTTTTCCTTCAAATCTCAGGGGAAAGACTCTGACGTTTAGGGAATGGGTCTCAAAAGTGATGTTATCATATTTCAGAAAACAGTGGAGACACGCATACTTGTTGTGTTCGGAGATGTGATGTGATTTGTTGAAGGATAGCATTTCAGAAACTTCTCCACCCTCGGTTGTGGACAAGTCTCAAAGTTTGCTTGCTGTTTTGCCCTCAGGGATGAAAACTTGGCACAGATTTGGACAGAAAAACAAAAACATGGGAAAAGGAGTTCTACACCACCAGCCACTCCATCTCTCCCACAGCAGTGATTGGGGAGAGTAGGATCAATGAGTTTTATAGATTTCAGAGCTAGGACACAAAGGGCTCTGGTTCACTTCCTAAATGAAAATAAACTACTTCAAATCTGAGGTAGATTGAGGGAAGAAAAAATGAGAAAACTAATATTTTCTTTGCCTATCTTATTTTTCTCTCTACAGCTCACCCCCATCATTATCCAGTGGGAGGTAGGTGTATAAAAAGACACCATTTTCTAGTTGCTTCCTTTGTGTCAAAATGTCTTCAAGTAGCACACTCATCTCCAGCTGCTGCAGCTCTCTCATTATCTGTTGTGATCGTGACCATCTACCATGAACCTGAGCAAGTATCTGTAACTCTTGAGCAATGGTGACAGTGGAAACAAATGGATGGTGATGATGCATCTCTTTAGTCTGTGCCTTGTTTTTCTGTCTTGAGCAGTAAAAGTAACAGCCTCTCATGCAACCAGTAGGCAAGTTCAAGGCAAGTCAAAGCTCAAGTAGGACAGAGGTTAAAGGTCGGTGCAAGGGTCTAATAGTAGTTGGATTCCAAGAGGTTCAAAGCTGCTGTCAAAGTTAAAAGGGTAATACATTTACGCCGATTGTTGATGGAGCAGATCAAGGACGGGCCTTTGCTCTAAAACATGTATGCAACAGATAAAAATGTCCCTGAAGAGCGAGTATAAAGAGAGAATATAATTCAACTTTTACAGTATTTTTAATATTCTCCACACTTGCTTGCATTTTTGTTATTTCCAGAATTTTTTCAGATGCATTGCTCTCTGCAGACCTCTTCTCAGTGTAGAACCAGTTTGTGAAATTCCTGTGAGGCACTGGTCATTCACACAAACCATCCACCGTGAGGCTTTGACCCCTGATTCAACAGTGGCCATAACCATCAGAGGCACCCTCCAGTACCACTCTTCCAAATGGAATCAGCACAGCTATATGTAAAATATATGGTAAATCATTTATTAACAATGTTACACAATTTCCGTCCTCAGCAGCAGTAGTTGTGCTGAGGGCACATCTGGCTATCTCATTTGCTAGGTCTCTACAGAAAAAGAAAATCAAAATATACATTCAGAAAATGACTCTATAAAGGACTTTTAAAAAATTAATTTAGTAAAACATTTATGTATATGTTCATATATATATATGTATATATATATATAAAACAGATGTACAGTAAAAATCAAATACAGTATCAAACATCTATATGAAAATGTTCTATTCAAAAAACTGTTTTAGTGCAAAAGCATTTTATAATATAAAAATACTGTGTCTGATATGAAAAACAGAGGACATGGGATCTTTGTGAGGTGAACATGTTAGAGGTGTGTGTCGGCGATGGGGATTCGTCTCAGCTCAACTATCTGGGAGTTGCTCACGCTCCCTCCATCGTGGCTTCCAGGAATGGACTCGTTATCGCTTACATTAAGTCCAGACCCTAAAACAGAAAAAAAAAGTTACATCGCACTTCAAATCAAAAACACGATTATTTTCTTTGTAATTTATCCTTTATGCAGTGTATGTGAAAGATTTTCTGCAGCACAGTGTATTTTGTTTTTGAGTTCTTTATATATTTCATGTACCATAACACTCATCTCATATTCACAGTTTCATCACTTCACAGTGCAACAAATCCACACAGCTTATCATCTGCAGGTTATCATCTGCAGTGGCGATTATCTGTCACATTAGTCCTATTATACCAACATGGTATTATGTAATTGATACTATATGACAGACTGATGTAAGAGTTGAAGGAGGCAGTGAAACAAAGTCATTGTGAGGACAAATTATACAGCACGCCTGTTGGTAAAACAGTAACATATAATAAACAAATTCCAAATAGTAGGTACTCACATATTCGTATGTATTCGTATTTTGGGCTACTATGGATTACTGTGGATATCTACTGTGGGTGTTCAACAGATAAATAGGCAGGTTACTATTTGTTTTCAGTGATGTTTGTTTGCAGGATATCTTCCAGCTTCCAGAGTTCACTGTGTTTTGGTAATAAATTCTGCAACCGGTCAAGAAAGATCACTTTAAGTGTAGATTCAGCAACTGTTAATTTAACATTTTCTATTATTAAGACAACAAACAGATTATGCAACCTTGGTGAGATTGAACAAAGTTCAGGATTTTATTGTTCTAGTAAGTCGTACGTCGAGTCCTTTGCATTATGCATTAAACCGTAAAATACAGGATAAGGTGACATATGACTCTTATGACATAACATAGGAGTGGAGTGTCCAGACCTATGATGCTTCATACAGTCAGGTACAGTTCATGAGTGACAAGAAGAAGCTGCCTTTTAATAGGAAAACCAACAGGACCAGCTCTCAGTAATACTATGTAGAGTACATGTGTGAAAGTATGTCTGTGTCTGTGTTAATAGTTCACTACCAAATGAAGTGTGAAGACCCTGATTACAGCGCTACTTGCTGACCCCCGTCTGCCAGGGCCCTATTATGTAATTCTGATGAGCGACTTATCTTTATTGCTGACTGACTAGTTGAGATTAAACAGGGTATAAGTTCATTGTGACGCATATGCCCTAAGAGAAGTTCAGAGGTGACCAGGGAAAGCGCGAAATAGAAGAAAGTCCTTATGGCAGGTAGAAAAAAATCAGTTTTGAACTGCAATATACAGAGGATTATGACCCAAGTTTATCAAAATAATCGAAGTTTCGAGTTTCTGTTGTCCACACAGCAAAGATCACGTTTTGTTTTCCAGAGACCTGCGAGGAGTCAACAGTTTTGACTTCATCAAATCTGGCAAACCTGCCTCTCTGCTACACTGAATAATGTGAATGATAACTTCATCCTGCTGAGTTTGCAAATGAGGGGACCAACACATTCCCTGGCTCGGCTGCTGAAGCCTTGAGGCCATTTAAGGTTGAACACCACACAAGCTCAGGACAGCAGTGAGAGGTCAGGAGGAAAGCGGATCAGAGACAAATGTCCCGCTGCCACAACGGTCACTTTACATGAGATGGGGAGTGACACACATGCATTGACAAACACACGCCTCTGCCTCTGTTTCACATTGTCGCCTCACAGTCAATAAGAGGGTAATAAGTTATCTATGTCCAAGTCAGATTGTAACACTACTGTCTCAGCCTGGTGCACATATATTAACACCTGGAAGTCTTGAACTCACACCTGCTAGCAAGGACATTTAATGTGGCTACCTCTGTGGTTACAAGTTTAATTTTTCTGGGATGCACGCTTTCATGTGCTGCTGCGTGTAAGCTGCACTGATGTAGCTGAACAGACTCTGTAAGGTTCCAACAAAGCAAAAGCTTGATGGGGGTTTCAAGATTTAAAGCCTGATGTGTCCCAAAGAGCACAACCTTCTCTGCAAAGTCAAATTGAACCTCAGGACAAAAACATCAGAAGCCTGGCATTGCTCAATAATTGTTAATGATTCATTTATTTTCCTTGAACATCATTATCCAGAATTTCAAGAGATTAACCGAGAAAGTCAATGTGACCTGACTCAGTTGCAGTTACTTTAGGGTCTTATCAGGTTGGTCTTCACTACATATCTCTCATCTCTTCCAGAGCTACCATCATATGGAGGACCAAACTCTTGTTATTTCCATGATGTGAGACAGAAGCTGACTGGAAAATCTGAGGTAAATGACTGTTTTAAATGGTTAGCTGTCCATCGGCAGTAGCACTTACTATTGGTGGGGAGTAAAAGGGACTAAAAGATCTGAAAAGCAATAAATAACCAAAGAATAATAATCAAATCCAGGGACGAGTACCAGACAGAATGATTACCATAATAAATTCAGCCTCGTCTGTTTAGAAAAACACAAATAAATCACTGGTCTCTCAAAAGTCATGTTGGTCCCTCCTGTTTCGTGTCAATGTCTCAATATGAGTCTGTCTTCATTAATTGTCACAATGCAAAGTGTGAGCTGTAGGAACTAAAATTAATCTACAGCAAACTCAAATGACATTTATTAAAGCATCACACTACCTTATTAATTATTACTTTATTTCTTGTACTCATTTTAAAGTCACATAGTATACTGCTTGTTTATAACAACAATTTAGATGAGACCGCCTAAACTGTCTGCAGTGTAAAACTTTCACTTCATTAATTGGTTATTTTTTTCAAGTGTGCAAGAATGACTCCAGTGGAGTCACATTAACAGCAGTGGAGTGTCGCGGTGTATTGAGGCTTTTGTTGGCTGCTGTCCAGCTGGGCCTGATTCTTATTCAGACAGTGTGAAGCAATTACTCAGTGATATGAAAGAGTGAGGAGAGGACTGTCTATGTCTGTGTGTGTTGGTGATATATCAGTGAGCTGTTTTGGCCCTCAGCTCATTAAACATTGATAGCAACAGAGGAAGAAAGGTTACCATGGCAGCAGAAGGATTTAAGGTAAGCAGAGGAATGACCAATCAGGGTCTGATGCTAATGGACTCTAAAGATAGTGTAGGCATATGAAATAATAAAATACGCACTCTCTGTTATTGCTTAATCCTACATGAAATCAAAACATCTCCAGTTTGCTATCAGCTACATGTGTCAGACCTAGTTAAAAAGGTTTAATTTTGAGTTTAAAGTTTTGTGATCAGCACATTGCATTTGATTGTGGTGACATTTTGCATAGTACTGGTAACCAGACTAAAGTTAAGCTTCTGATTCAATATGTAAGTAATTAATCTTACAATTAAGGCACTTGTGATGATGTTGTTGGGAAAGTGAACAAAAGTGAACTAGAAACAGTTTTGTGATGAATCTATTTATACTAAAGTGGAAATTCAATATTATATTGTGCTCCTGTTTACTGTTGCTGGTTGTGTCAAACAGAACATGACACTGTGTAAGAAAATTATTTTACATTACATAACATCTGTGTGTTGGTGGTATCCTCACCAGTTTTTAAGGCAAATATGAGGTCATCAAACTCCTGCGACTCCTCGTCGGTGGTGACCAGGTTGGTGTTGATGAAGCCTCCCTCGGTGGTGTACGTTCCCATCACAGGACTTGGTTTAAACACACTGCTGGGCTGACTGCTAGGCCGCAGCGACGCTCGCTCCCAGTCTGCTGACACCTGAAGCACCCAGATGCACATATACAGCCATATGAGCGCATGCACATCAACTAGCACACAGAGATGGGGACTCGAGTTTGAGACTCGGACTCGAGTCCGACTTAAGTCGCACACACAGTGACTTCAGACTCGACTTGAGACTCATTGTCAAAAAGCCTTGAATCTAGCTCAATGACTTGAGACTTTACTCAGACTCTAGCTCTTTGACTTGAGACTTGACTTGAGTCTAGCTCAGTGACTTGAGACTTGACTCAGACTCTAGCTCAGTGACTTGAGACTTGACTTAGACTCTAGCTCAGTGACTTGAGACTTGACTCAGACTCTAGCTCAGTGACTTGAGACTTGACTCAGGCTCTAGCTCAGTGACTTGAGACTTGACACAGGCTCTAGCTCAGTGACTTGAGACTTGACTCAGACTCTAGCTCAGTGACTTGAGACGTGACTTAGACTCTAGCTCAGTGACTTGAGACTTGACTTAGACTCTAGCTCAGTGACTTGAGACTTGACTTAGACTCTAGCTTAGTGACTTGAGACTTGACTTAGATAATACATCCCTTTAAAATCCTACTCAAATGCTGATGGTAAAAAACAGGAAGTTTTTTATATTTGATATGAAAATATTGTGACGTGAGGTTTTTCCTTGATAACAGCAAAGTAATAAGAATAGTACATTTATTTATGTAGCACTTTCATTAAATTAAATTAATTTTATAAATTGCATTGCAACCAGTTAATACACATTATCGTGTAAAACATTTTATATAGAGAGAAGTTCTTAAGTTACATATTATAGTTCACGTTAAAGACTGTCTCCATGTGTTGTTGATAAAGATCAGATCAATGCTCCGAAAACATTAACCTGATAATAGAGGGAAATATCAGGTCAACCATTCTCATTATCAATACTCTCACACACATATATGCACATTTAATTCAGAGAATGGCTGCGTCTGTCAGGCATGTAATCAGGTCTGTGATGAGTTAGGGTCAGGCAAAGTGCATGTTGTCCAACCACCCCAAAGGGGTAAGGCCAACCCACAGGGCCACAGTGGGTTCATGGGGTGAGAGCAAGGTCAGTGGGTGTAGGATTTCATACTGAATCAGTCTAACAACATGGAAACGATGCTGCCGGCAGAGAGTTAGACAGATAACAGCGGAGAGTCAAAAATGAGTAATTTTGGGGGGATAAACACTTCATGCATTCTTAAAGCAAAAGACAAGAGTGATGGGACAAAAAAAGAGGAAACAACCACAATAATCACTTTGTGAATCCACGATCTCCTCTTGTTTTCCACCGTGTTCATTTATTATGAATGCCTAATCTGTCCATGTACATGCATAAATGTACGTGTATCTGTGTGTTGTACTGGCTTCTGACACTTGCCTGGCTGTAACTGGCACAGAGCCGAGAATTAAGCACCACCAGGCACCTCATACCTGTCACATCCACTTAGAAAGGAGGCAGTGAGTGGATGACTCAAACCTTTCAAGAAACTATTCAACCCCTCTATTTTAATCTCACTTTAATTTCTTTTCAACCAATCCTCTCCACAAATCTCCAATCATCTAAGACTCACCGCTACTAGTGGTCTTAATTTGCACTCTTATTTTTCTTACTTTGCTGTAGCCAATTCCTAGATGTGAAGAGAGATTGAGAAGGAGAGAGAGAAGGGGAGATTCCAAGGAGCAATGAAGTTAATCCCTGCACCCTTTCTTCTCCTTCTTTCTTTTCCTCTCACCAGCTTAGTCCTTATAGGGCATTCTCCAGGGACAACATTGCTGAGGAGAGTTACTACAGAAGTACTGCAAGTGTGGGTCCACTGTGTGCTTGCATGTGATGTGTAGGTCTGATAGAAAGGTTGCAAGATGAGTTAATGTGGGTGTTTGTGGGAGTAATGAAGAATGGCCACACACACACACTTTTACACAGATGTTACATAATGAAAATCAGTCTGAAGCAGACAGGCCAAACAAGTGTCTGAGTGTGTGAATGTTCTCTGAGGAGTTACGCTAAGCTGCTGTGAAAAATGTGTGAAGGAGGACTGGGAATAGGCAAATAGAGCCATGGGAATGAGGGCATGGGAAAAAAGGGGAGGGGAGGAAAATCAAGCAAGAGAGAGAAAAGGTAGAACACAGGGAAGGTAAAGACAAGCTTGAAATGTATTATTTAAAAGAAAATTTAAAAGAAAATTTCAAATTACATTTTTTTACAAGCTGGGTCTAACTTTATCTTTTGGCTATCACTCATATAGGTTATGATAAGATTTTACAAAATGTCTGAGATGTGACAGCATGTGGCACCGTTTCTCCAAAGGGGCAAAGATCATCAAGTGGTGTGATGATTACACAGTTTGTAAACAAACTGTAAACGATTCAGAGGTCAAAGCAAAAGCATGTGCATCAAAAGTGTCAGTTTTAAGTTGAACCAGGAAGTGAATTTAGGATTGGTTGCTGCTTCCCCAGATTTTAGCAAAGCAAAATGGTTTCATTACTAATAGAACTGATGGCTAAATCTACAAGCAGAAGACCCAGATCATGAAAAAACACAATTTTCCATTTAGTTATGAGATGAGGACATAGTTAAGAGTGGAAAATGGCATGTCCTGTGACTAAAATAAAAATGCTAAGCATTAGAGGTGGAGAATATGGAACATACTTGAAATCCATATTATCGAGCTCTGTGTGTGTATGTACCTCCTCCATGGCGCTGATGAGATTCTGAGTTGATTTGCTTATGTCGCCCCCAACAGTGGTGGGTCCCCCTCCCTGATAGGTAGAGTCGGGACTGTCATGGCCACTCATCTCTACTGTGTAACTGGCTTTAGTCGGCCAACACAGCTGGTTGTGCATGACGAAGTACACTGCAATCACATACAAGCCCTGTAGAGAAAGAGGGAAAATTGGCATTAAGAAATTCTCCACAGTCTGATCTTTTGCAGAGCACCTGAAGATCGTATATGATCAGTCTAAAGCCTGTTTACGCAATCTGTTAGGACAAAGTCTCTGATGCTGGCGGGTTTATTGGTTGCTTGTGGTACTTTATGTACAGCATGCTTAAAATATATATACGTGTACATATTTTCAAACTGTGAAACACAAGCATAAACGTGTTAAATCAAGTCATACTGTAGTAAGGATGCAATGCATTGCTATTGCATAAAAAGTTAAACTTCTTTCACATCATTATTAGCAGCAGCATATCTTCCAGCACGATTAACAGAAAATGACTTCATCACTGGGCCATGATGTCATTGGCACCCTGGTATTTCTGCTGCCTCCACTTCCTCATCATTACCAAATCCTCTTGGCCAACAGCACCGGGGTGTGAATTACCCCAAAACACCAGAGTGTCAAATACCACAAGGCCATCCTGTATTTCACAACACCCATCACCGGGCGATGATGGCAGACAAAGATGGAACGCACAAAGAGTGCAAGGCACAAAATGTGTGAATGTGTGCACATACAAACACCCAACTCATCTTCACACGCAGAAACTCATTCAGACATATGAAAAGACTGTGGTTCTGTCTAATTTAAGAAATGGGCATAAAGTAAGTTCCTGGACACTGTGAACGACAGTAATGATCCCTGACATCATAAGAAATATATGTGGTCTTTAGATATGCTAATTGTTAATAAATAATAAACCTAGATGTGTTTAGTTGCCCTGTATGTGAAAAATACATGTCTATTCAATTTTTAATTTGTCTGGTGAGCAAAGTGTTTCACTTTCAACAAGAGGCAGATGCTAAGAACTTCCAAAACTATCTCAAACAGAATGTTTTAAACATCTCACTTTATGACAAGCAGCATATTACATATTTAAACTATAAAGCTGCATGTTACAAAACCACATGTATCTGTTTATTTCTTTTCCTTGTCTAACAGAGCACACAAAACCACAGATCAGACAGCTGATTAGCAGAGGAGAGTAAACCAGCACACTCGTATATGTAGTAAAGTAATCATCATTACCTATGTACCTGAAGAATATTGACTTAGAAAGGGATTATAAACAGTGCTGATGGTTACAATCACCATTACGAGGAAGACAACAGGAACCGTAACTGGAAGCTGTGTGTTTATGGGTGCACTGTAAACCAGGAACATTCAGCTTGTAAGAAGGAAAAATAGGGCTGCAAATAGATAAAACACACGGAACAGATAACAGTTCATTGGCTGTGCTTTATAGCCTGGTTTCTGAGTTACACTAACTGTGAGCGCTGTACATCCACTTAAACGCATACGTGTCTGTGCATTAATGTGTAGTGTGAAGTGTGAAAAGGAAAGATTTATACAATTTTAGGGTTAGGAGCTAGGTTTGGCGTTGTGTAGAGTGTTTATACTGTTATGGGTTTTTGCTTGCATTTTCTGTGTATTAAGTTAAAGAAGGAAATACACTTTAATTGTGTGATAATGTAAATCATTAAAGGCACAAAAGCAGCCAGGTGTGTATTCACATATGGGTGTGGATGTTGTTAGCCATCATGACAGAGCTGTGGGTGATTAGCACAACTCATTAGCAGGCTGCGCAGCCTGAGGAACAGGATTTACTACCTGAAGGGGGGGCTTAGGGGGCGGGGTCGGGGTGGGGGGGTGGTTATGAGCACAGATTGTTATTTGTTGTGTGAAGCCTGCAAAGGATTAGGATTTAGATGGCACTGATCTGTTGATTTTATGAGCACAGAAAATTATTTTCTCACAACATTATCTCCAATGTATTGTGTGTAAGACTGTGTGTGTGTATGTGTGTGTACACACATGCGGGCCTGGGTCTTCTTTTCCATAATAACACACAGATATCCTGTGTCCTATTTTTAGGTGAGTACAAAGGTTGAACGAGGAAACAGGGGTGGAATTGAATTGTAATAGAGCATGGTGCTGCTTCACTGAAGTGGATGTCTCTGACTGTGACAATACAACGAGGTAAGGTTTACCGGCAGTGAGGCCGCTGCAGGAGGAAATAGCGAGCGGTGGTGCTGTGATTTGATTATTGTCTTCTAATTGGGCCTGATGTGGCACAGATGTGGATGCAGAGTAACAGTGTGGTATAATGGAAAATGAGGGAGGGAAGAAATCCAGAGGGAAAAAAGAAACATACTGTGGTCTGTGGATTAAAAAGTCAAACTTTCCTAATTATCACTACAAATATGACCAGTTTCATAGTTTGGTTGGATCGAATACCCAGCTGCAGACTAAAGTTTGCTTTCTTCAAAGACAGCGCTCAATAACCAAAGAGTAATCTGTGCTCTGATACACAAACACAGTGGTCCACAGCTGTAACATCTGCAGCTGTTTAATGGTGTTTGGTAATCAGCTGTTGGGGGGTGAGCCACACAACCACAACAACAACACCAAGGTAAACATGGAAAATTCTCCTAATGGAAAATTCACGGCATGAAGGAAACAACAACAGCTCTACTAAACTTTACAGCAGAGACCTGCAGTATAATGACTTCCAACCTCAAGGCAATGGAACAGAATGGAAAATTATCGCATTAAAGACCTGAATTAAGGATAAGATAGCGTGTTTAAATAAGCAGCTAGTGGAATAATAATGTTGCCAGAAACAGGTGGCTATGCAGCACCTTAGTCTGTGCAATATGGAAGTACAATGATCCCTAACTCTTTTGGTAATTCAAACATTTACACATTGAGTGCAGCAAATCCAATAATGAAGTGACAATACAATTAGAATTCAATCTAGTTATTAAGCTGATGCAGGATGGGCGACATGAAACCTAATCTGAAGAGATCTAGCGAGAGTAAATTTGTTAATGGATGTGACAATCATCACAAGTTTTAGTTGACATTTTCTTGTGCAACAGTTTTCAACAAAGCATCCAATAAATAGCCCTTTAATCAAAACTTCTTGCTATGGCACCAGGGCACATTAACACAGTAATTCACTTCTTTCAAATGTCTTCAAAGACCTGCATCTGGTATGAATCATGACAATCTAATTGCTGTTCAAGGTGATTGATGTACATTCTCAGTCTTGTTTATCAGGATCCCATTTGCTTTAATTCAGTCTCTAATGGCAATCTCACAATAACACAAAATGTCAGCCCTCTTACACAAACTCTTGTCTTCTTCACAGCTAAGTAACTTAAGCTTGCTCCACAAAATGTGCATGGGCTCACACAAATCTAATTGCAACCATGCTTGGTTCACAACAACAGCATCAACATCGACACAATATCTTTCTTTAGCAGCGATTTGTGTAAACTGGGTCAGACGAGGGTGTTTACTGCTAATCAATGTCCTTGGACACGCTTTGGCTTTGGGGCTCTTTACCTGTCTGTTCCACTCTGATGACTACTTCTTTATTCCCACCACAGACCCATATCAAACCCCAGAGGCTTCCGTGTTGGTCTGTGCTTTGAGGTTGCAATGTAGGAGCTAGGATTGAAAATCAATTGCCATAGTTGTTTTCTAAAGTGTTTTTTTCTCTTTTAAACAATGTTGCGAGGGTCAAAAGTTTGCTGTGAGGGTCAACTTGTCAGATTACATCTGAAGCCAAGGGCAAACTGGATGAGGAGACAATTTATCGTATTTCTCCCCTCTCATTAGAAATTTTGGTGATTGCCATAGAGCCAACCAGGAGGAGACAGGTGTTAAACATGTGATTGTGTGTGTGTATGTGTCTGTGTGTGGGTATGTTTGTTTATGTTTGTGTTATTTTTGTGAAGGCCGACCTCGGAGGATTGGACACAGGGAAGAAGGAGGCCTTGGGGGCCTAAATCAAAGACAAGAACACATTAACATCACTAAAGTAGGAACAAAAGGACTTTAATCTTGTGTTCCTACGGGATTAAAGCAGCAATGTAACTTAAAAGAAAAATAAAACTGTGACATAAATTAATTTTATGAATCTAATGAATAGTTAACTCTCTCAGAATTATCTTTATTGCCAAGTAGGTTTACACATTCAAGGAATTTGCTTTGGTGACTTGGTGCATGACAATAAACTATCCATCCATCCATCGTCAACCGCTTATCCTGCGTACAGGGTCACGCGAGGGCTGGAGCCTATTCCAGCTGACATTGGGCGAAGGGCGGGGTACACCCTGGACAGGTCGCCAGTCCAGCGCAGGGCCACACATAGACAGACAACCACTCACACTCACATTCACACCTAAGGACAATTTAGAGACACCAATTAACCTAGCCTGCATGTCCTTGGTGGGAGGAAGCAGGAGCACCCGGAGAGAACCCATGCGGACACGGAGAACATGCAACCGGGGTTTGAACCCACAACCTTCTTGCTGTGAGGCGACAGTGTTTACCACTGCACCACTGTGCCGCCCAAACATAAAACATCTAAATATAAAAATATTAAACTGACAAAGTAAATGACAGAACAAAAAAATGTGCAACAGAACTGTCAATAGAATTAAAAACCCTATTACTGACAAACCTGGTCATATATGACCACTGACTTTAAAGAGCACCTTCACACTATTGGTCAGCTGAAGGAACTGACCACATGATGTCACAGAGTAGAACAAACTCATAAACAAGTGCTAAGTGCGACATCGACCATTGGCATTGACATCACTTGTCTTCATTAGTCACTGTATCAACAGGAGAAGTTTACTTTAGTGCAACTCTGTTGTCTTTTACATGTGGATGCCACATATTGCCAAGGGTTACCACAGACCCGCTATGGCACACTTTACAGGCAGATGGTGTCTCTCAGAGGATGACAGAGGACCACTGACATTTATCAACTGGACAAGAAAGAAAACAACCTATTGTACTAAGGAGAGAGGGGTTGGGAGGGCTTCCTGGATATCTTTTTAAAAAAAAGACATACAGTAACTCACATAAGTGAGTACAACCCTTACATTTTTGTAAATATTCCATTATATCTTTTCATGTAACAACACTGAAGAATTGACACTTTGCTACAATGTCAAGTTGTGAGTGTACAGCTCAAAATAACAGACACACACACAGCCATTAATGACTAAACTGCTGGCAACAAAAGTGAGTACACCCCTAAGTGAAAATGTCGAAATTGGGCCCAATTAGCCATTTTCCCTCCCCGCTGTCATGTGATTTGTTAGTGTTACAAGGTCTCAGATGTGAATGGGGCAGCAGGTGTGTTAAATTTGGTGTTTTCGCTCTCACACTCCCTTGTACTGGTCACTGGAAGTTCAACATGGCACCTCATGGCAAAGAACTCTCTTAGGATCTGAAAAAACGAATTGTTACTCGGCATAAAGATGCTATAAGCTATAAGAAGTTTGTCAAGACCCTGAAACTGAGCTGCACTGAACTGAGGTGGCCAAGACCATACAGCGATTCAGCAGGACAGGTTCCCCTCAGAACAGGCCTCGCCATGGTCGACCAAAGAAGTTAAGTGCACATGCTCAGCATCACAGGTTGTCTTTGGGAAATAGACGTATGAGTGCTGCCAGCATTGAAGGGGTGGGGGGTCAGCCTGTCAGTGCTCAGACCATACGCCGCACACTGCATCAAATTGGTCTGTATGGAACAACAATTGAGGAAGATGATGCACAAGACAGCTGAATACAAACAGACTAAGGACATGGATTACTGGAACCATGTCTTGTGGTCTGATGAGACCAAGATAAACTTATTTGGTTCAGATTGTGTCAAGTGTGTGTGGCGACAACCAGGTGAGGAGTACAAAGACAAGTGTGTCTTGTCTACAGTCAAGCATGGTGGTGGGAGTGTCATGTTCTGGGGCTTCATGAGTGCTGTCGGCACTGGGGAGCTACAGTTTATTGAGGGAACCATGAATGCCATGTTCTGTCACATACTGATGCAGAGCATGATCCCCTCCCTTTGGAGAATGGGCTGCAGGGCTGTATTATAATAATAAGTAATCTTTTCAAAAACAAGTTACAAAGTGCTTCAACAAAGGCAATAAAACACATAAAAACAAACACACAATAAAAGCAAGAAAACACTTAAGAGACTAAAATACATGCTAAAAGTAAAAATAAATAAAAAAGAATAGAATTAAATAAAATAAAATCAGGAAAGGCTCTCCAATAAAAGTATGTTTTAAGAAGGGGCTTAAAAGGTTTCACTGACTCTGCCACCCTGATTTCCTCGGACAGGCTGTTCCAGATCCTCGGGACCCTGACTGCAAATGCTCTGTCCCAGTATACAACCCCAAACACACTTCCAAGATGACCATTGCCTTGCTAAAGAGATAGTGTAATTGATTCGCTCAAATGCAAAACATTTCCACACTATATTCTCATGCAGGCAAACACTGTTTTGGATTTTAGCCACCGATCATCATTATATTGAAGCTGTGCTAGTGTTTCCAAAGTGTCCGAACCAGCATTAGACCATCAAGTGACACTGAATGACTAAAAAACATACTTGTTTAGATGGTTTGGCAGCTCTCTCGTTTTATATGACAGGTTTCAAGAATAAACTAAAAAGAATTCAGTTCCCTTGATGCACACGTGTTCCCTTGACGCACACTTTGGTCATCTGCATTTATCTCTTCTTATATGGAGCACAATGTCGGAATATAGACTGAGAACAGCAAACTAAGCGAGAGGTCAGCAGAGAAACAACAAATGGAAAAGCACAAATGGAAAGTGGTGAGAGAGAGATGACAGCAAGAGGCTTCAATGAGATGTGACACAGTGATAACCCTGCCTCTCTCTCCACTCCCGAGGCTCTTCTTGTGCTGCCTCACCATCACATCAAAGCAGAGCTTCAAAGTGGGATGAAGCAGCCTTCATCACTCTCTAAGTCAACAAAACATCAGACACACACACACACACACACACACACGTAGACAGACACACGTACCAGTCTAGTAGCCTAAATCATCAATATTTTATTTGTGGTAACTTCCAGAAAGCCCTCTCATATAACAATCCATGAAATGCAAACACACTCAGCACTACCACACACAAAAAAGATCTATGTTAATCCAAAAGTACACATGCTGATATTGTTATTTTTGCGCCCTGTAGAACCCTTAAATTAATTGAGTGTTATTAATTTCACTTCTTATCTCTGCACTTGGGACAAATTTATGTTGATGGTACCAGTAAATTGTCTTGCCTGCAATTTAAGAGGTGAGATGCTGCTGTTGTTTGAGAAAATAACTGCATAAATTTAAAGTAGACAAGTAAGCAAGCATCTAAACAAACTAAAAGATAAATAAGTAAATGAACTCACCAGCAAACAGTTAAAGATGACGTAGAGAATGAGCATCCACAGGTACCTGTAGCTCATATGGAGTCCAGCCCACAGCCAGACCAGGGAGATAAGCAGGAACAAGTAAAGAACCAGCGGCACCTCTGTAGCACAAGACCACAACACAGGAAGATTAAAAAACAACATCTGCACAAGTTAGTACGCCAACAACTAACTCAAATACATAACTGATTTTTACTCATTTTTATGATCACTGTAAAATCCAGTTGATAAGCTTGTAAGTACACAAGATAGTAAATACCAGCTGTATTCTTTTTATGATTGTGCACGCACGTACACACTACAAATGTTACTAAATTTCACACTTCATGCTTGAATCTAGTTTCTGGGTGATATAGAGTATAGCATGTTTTTGAAGGGCTGATAATCGCCAGTAAGAAGAGAAGGTTTGGCTGTTGGAGCCAGGAGCAGGCCTCAGGAGCTGTTTAATGAACCAGTACTCTCCACCCTAATTTAGCATTGGTGTACTGCATCTTTCTGCTCCAAAAGTCTTAAT
Organism: Lepomis gibbosus; assembly: GCA_029875015.1. Classification (NCBI taxonomy): domain Eukaryota; kingdom Metazoa; phylum Chordata; class Actinopteri; order Centrarchiformes; family Centrarchidae; genus Lepomis; species Lepomis gibbosus. Next base: position 7,100 of record JAPMOB010250343.1, on the reverse strand, counting down.
GAGTCCATGTGGACCACACCTGGACCCTTGTTTAAGTGATTGCTGTAAACTGCTGTAGAAAAGAAATACAAGATACAAGNCCCCCACACACACACACACACACACACAATGAAAAGCGTTTATGTATGCCATTAAGCAAGCACACATGTAAGCATGCGCTCAGGGCAGTACTCCCATTTTCCCCACTCAGGGCTTCATCTATTGAGCATTTTCAGTGCCACTAATGCTGATACTGATCAAAAGCCAGTGCACACAATGATTTTATTTGTGGAAAGTTAACAGACAACTGTAAAGTATACTGTATATAATTTATATTTTAAGGAGTGGCATTAGTACATTGCAAAATAGAGTAGATTATCAAAATGGACTAATTATACTAATTAACTGATTAATTCACTGACATAAATAGTTTGTATACATGTGGCTAATTAAATGCCACAACAGGCCTTTGAACAAACAGCCTAATGGACGTTTTTTTTTCAATTTTGTTTGAGCTCTAATAACTTCTAAATACTTGACAATGACATTAAACCAATCCTCCTCCTAATATTAAAATTTACAATGCTTAAAGGTTCATTGTGTAATATTTAGTGGCATCTAGTGGTGAGGGTTGTGAATTGCAACCAACTGTCCGGTTTACCACGGCCCCTAACCTTTCAAAGAGGACAGCTATGGTGGATGAGACAGCACAAAAGGTGTCTCTTCTAAGACAGCGTAGAGTAGCCAGTCAAGAAGTGAGGCTTCTTTAGGTAGCTATTTTAAGAAATTATTTTTACTTAATTATTTAATAAAACCATATGTTATTGCAACTTGGCCACTGACAGATAACATGGAAAATGTAAGCCAAGAGGGTGAAACATTGTCACTGTTTCTACACCACTGCATTATAAACCACATAATAGATAAAATTTATACAAACTTTGACAAGGGAAACACATTAATTCTCTCTGTGATCATGGACCCTCGCCAAAACTGCCCCCCAGCAATAATATGTGGCCCACGACCAGATTATGGTGCTTTGATAGCAGCAAAAAATATAAATAAATAAATAAATAATTTGATAGCGGTACTGAATTTGATCTCAGTCTAGGCAGCTACAGTTACTCACATAATCACTTCCTCTAGTTTTGCCTGAAAAATAAAAGCGTGAGAAGTTTGTTTGCTGTAATGCTTACGTGGAGTGGAGTAAAGTCTCTAGCTTGATTAACACAGCTCTGAAAGAGCCATCAGAAAATGCGATTCCCCTAAATTTCCTCTGCCTGGAGATACTGGGGAAATGAAAAGGCGTCTGTAGGTTGATGGATGTGGATCAAAGACCGAAACACAAACACTGCAGTAAATGAAGTAACGTGAGCCTGAAAAACAGTTGCTGTAGAATCCATTTGTTGAAGAGAGAAAAAAATATGGTTGCGAGGTGGGATTGAACATACTACGTAACACGTGTTTATGTAGATAGAAATGGCTCATTATAAGGTAATAAAAGCAGAACGGTTTATTATGTAAGGTATTACATTTATTATTTTGCATTTCTGTCAAGAGATCCTCAGAAATATTACACACTGGACCTTTAAAGAAAAAAACCCATTTTACCTATGGAGTAATGCCATTGCCATTTAGACAACTCTCGTGGCAAGCCTTTATCTTGACTTGCCTCACCTCTCTCCCTCAGTATTTTTGAGAGTAGGATTGTGACTTTGGTTGTGACTCATCTAGTCCAAATGAAAAAGTGGCATAATTTGAATAGGTGATCTTGATTAATCAAGCACTATTCTGGAGATATGTGTGCACTCAGTAATTAGCATGCCCTTAGCATGCCTGTACTGTATGTTTCCCCAACCACTGTTTTCGCCCAAAACGAATATTTCTATACTGCATTATACATCAAATTAATTGATACTAATTCAATATGTAATATTTCTCATTGAATTGTTGAAATTTTATTAATTCACCACATGATTACACACTTTTTCTGATGACTAAACAAGCTTAAATTGTAAAACACCGAAGTGGAAAACATGGAATCTGGGAAAATAATTTAACAAAATCTGGCAGCAAATTAAAACAGATGTCATTGGGCCGTGGTCTCGTTGCCCAACATCTGAATGTAGAAAAACTGTAGCAAGTTCCATCAGGAGGTAGTAACTTTAGCAGTAAAAATGTAAAAAAGAGGAACGGAGAATGTGACGAGCTTAAACAGATTATTGTGTGCTGCGTCTACGACGACACCAAGTATCCGTAACAAGTCCGTAACTAGTAGTTTCGCCCTGAAAAAATTCCTAAGGGAAACACTAATAGTAAATATGACCCTAAAAACACATGCAACATGCAATATGCACACATTAACTGCTAAAATGTTATCTTTCCCCTGCATGCTGCATACAGTGCAGTGTACACACACAACACAAACAAACAGATCTTCCGTATTGGGACTAGGTCAAGTGTTTCTAAGATAAGACAAGACCACTACATGTTTCTAAACCGAGCTCTCATGTAGTAACCGGCGTTACTAGTAACCCATTTTCTGTCAGTGCTAACAGACTACATACAGTATGTCACACTACACACGTAGAGATGAATATTTAAAATGTGTCTGTCCTTACTATAGTAAGTAAGTAAAGTCAGATACATTCATATTCCTTTTAACTACTTTAATTGCAAGATTCATGATGTGAGAGTTCAAGAGAACAATCTCAGTCTCACACTGAAGTGGAGACTGAATTAAGGCCACTGGCGTATCATCTATCAGTTCATGGTGTTCCTCTCAGCTTGAAAAATCATTCCCTCTTCTTTTATTAGAACAGCTAATTAGAGGACAAACAAAATGAGCACTGCCAATCAGGAGCAGACTAAGTCAACTGTCAAGAGTGAGTCATCACAACAGAGAGAGAGACAGAGAGGCCTGCTAAATAAAACAGCTCATTATTTCCTTCAAAGGGAAATAATCAAGCAGGACATGACGGAAGCAGCTGTTGAAATATGCTAAAATAATGTATATTTTTAAAAGATGTGGCCCTTATAAAGAAGATGGGTTATGGTAAAAATTAAAAAGAAAAGGATGGATTTGATCAAATTTATAGCCTGATTTTTCAGTTTTTTATTAGTGGCATCAGAGGGGAAGAGATTTGTTAGCTAATTGGCCATAATTCCTGCAATGCACTAGTAGAATATTGATCATCACACCCATAGTGACTGTTATGTATGGTGCAAATGGCAGATCCAGAGTAAAGACAATGTTGGTATATTTAAGACCCGCCTCTTTTCGGTTAGCATTAATTAGCATCCGCTTTGGCTCTGGTCTGATAAATACTGAGTTGAAAAATAAGTAAAATCAAATGTATTGAAAGTGCATAATCACACACACAAGAGTCTCTCACACATTACAACGGCATCAGCACTAACAAACAGTACAACTGATTAAAATAGGTAAAACAGGTAGAGATAAAACATTGATAACAATAGTAATAAATCAAGTTGCAATGAGAGGATTCAAACAAACAAAAAAAAAACCAACTAGATGATTACAGTAAATGAATTAATATGACTAAGAATATATCTGTGAAGGGAACACAATGTGGACCCAGAAGAACGCAGGAGGTTCATTAGTCATTAGTGTGTATGACAGAAAGAGATGTGAGAGGTAACCAGTGCTAACCCATGTGGTGCTTTAAAGGTCAGTGTGAATACTTTTTGTACTGGCAGCAAATGGGGAGTGGTTCTAGTTTTGGTTAGGATTCTTGCAGCAGGGTTGGACAGTTTCCAGGCTATTTGGCTGGGGTACGCAAGAGAAAAGGAAATTAACAAAAATCAAGCCTCGAAGACATGAATGCATAGATCAGAATCCCTGTATCAGATAATGCGAGAAGTGGTTGTATTCTGGCTATACTAAAGAGATTGTGAAACGCTAACTTAACAGCAGCCCTGACGTTGAATTTGAGCGACAAGGAACTCAGCTGTTAAGATACAGAGTCACATATTTAAATGGACGTGTATTTGGCTGGTCCAACAATAACAATTTTGGTTTTATCTGTGTTTAATATTAGAAAGTTAGAAGTCATCCAGTTATTAATTTCAGACAGGTATGCGTTCAGAGACTGATAGATCCTCTGGGTTGAATTGGAATATATGACTGCCTATCATCAGCATAGTAATGAAAACGAACACAATAATTACCTAATGTTAACACAGAAGAGAAGAGGACCTAGGATGGAGCCTTGAGCTACCCCAGGAGTACCTGTGGTAGACTCAGACACAAGTTATTATCATGAAGTACACGATAAGTTCTGGTCTGCTGCAAACTTGATACCATTTATAACTTTCCTTAATGTATATATATGGTTTTATTTACCATGACCATATAGAGCACATTTTATTAAAGTGACACAAAAAGTGCACAATAAGATGAATCTAATATAATACTTAACAAATGGATTTGAAAGGCAACACAAAATCAGCTTTATTCCAGACTTAATAATAGTCACTCTAGCTGTAGTCTTCTGGTTGGTGTTATGTATGAAAGACTGTGCAGTTCACTTCTCAAGTAGGATGGAAACACAGGGCAAGGGGCCCAAGTTTGCACAAAAAGCTCTCACTTAGGTGCCACTTCCACTAGCCTGCCAGTTCCACACTGCTCCGAGTTCTGCTCCTTATCTCACTGCACCTTTCCTCTGGCTGAACCCTCTTATACTTTCTTAGCAATGTTTCCTTCTTTTCATATTTTCCTTTTCTGGTTCCCATTAAGACTTATTTCCTGTACATCTTTACTTATTCTTACAATACTTTGGTCATTGTTTTCTATGGCCTCAGTATTATTGTTTCACACCTAGTCTCTTTATGCCCATTCGGGACTTTCTGTCTCATTTTGGTGTATGTTTGCTCAGAGTTAGAATAATCTGTTTAATGAGCATGTTTATACATTACTTTATACAATTTTTTCTCAGTCTTCTTAAACATTTTACTGCTTCTTGTTAGAGCAACATAAATCTTTCTCACTCTCTCTCTTCTCTCTTTCTTGCACATCTGTCTCCATCTCCTCTTGGTTTGATTTTTCCAGCCATGTAAGCACATTCCAGTGTTTGTACAAGGCAGAGTTCCCACAGTAAGGACAGGTTCCTAGAGCCAAATGGAGACTAACTGCTAAATGTTGACTGACTTTTTGGTTTAGTGATACCACGAAGAAGAAGCAGAAAAAAGTAGAGTAGGCACAAATTTTCTGTAGTTACTCTAATTTTGCATATGCTTGTATGGGTATGAGCATGCAAGAATGATGTGTAAGCCTTTGCATGAACAAACACGTGAGAGGGTCTTAATTTGTCATGGGTATCTTTCTGTCTGGTGGAGCTAAGTAGTAAACAAACAGTTTACCATGACCCCCTAGTAGTGCAAGTCCGGCTCAAAACTATTTCTTGCGATTTTCTCTGGAGACAAGTGAGCTACTTTTCTCCACAGGAGAACAGGCTCAGAACTGATTCCTGGTGTGAAAAGACAAACTAAGAGGAGGAATGGGTTCAACAAAAACAGCAGGGCAGAAAGTCAAGACGGTGCTGACATTACTGTCACACAGGAGGTCAGCAGCTGTAATAACAACAAGCTGTAATAAACAAACACTCCACAGACAAGTAATGTGTGTTTGAACCATGTTTGAACGTACAGGCACAGTTTAAGTTATGCTTTTATTTTGTGTAATTGCAGAGAAGAATCTGGTAAGAGAAATGATATTGTGCTTTTATGATAACGGAAGAAAACAATGAAGAACTATGAAGAATTCAGAAGTAATTTCACCAATTTACAAAGGAAAATAACAGATGTATTAGCAGCAAAATGTACTTACAGTTTAAAAGCTTTCGGCAGAAAATACACATATATTATATTATTAGATTGTTAATACAGATGGACGAATGTATAAATTGCATTTCACTGTTGTGGCTGGTTGAGGTACATTTAAATTGAACTACTGTATATACAATTTTGTCAAGTGGTTCCCAACCTAGGAGTTGAGCCCCCTCAAAGGGTCACAGGAGAAATTCAAGATGATTAATCAGGTAGGATAAATAAAAACAACAAATTTCTGCTACACAAATTTGACTTCATTTTAGGGAGATCATTGCTTGTTTCTAAAATAGTAGATAATTTGACCTCTTTGTGCATCAAATTTAAAATTTAAATGAAACCATCTGAGAGTTTTAAAGGGGGGGTTACTCTTTGGTAGAAATGTAACAATATACAGCTGTAATCAAAAGTCTTTGACATTTGAACCAAAGATAAGACAGAGGCTTTGCTATTTTAGTGTTTACAATAACGTTAAGCAATAATCTCTATGTTGGTGATAGGTAGTCTACTTAGAACTAGGACTGATGAATGATGGGAACAATCTATTCCTAAAAACAAAACAATAAAATACTCTTAACCAACTATCAACTACAAGTGATTTGAAATGTACATGATGAAGCCATAATGAATATATCTAGTAAAACCAGGTATGAGAAAACGTATCTAGTTCTAATCCATTGTGAACAACATCTACACAAGAGTTGGCATTTCAAAGCTATGGATAATGACGCTATGAGAGCAAAATATGCCTAATATTCACCTATACAAATAAAGCAACTGCACAGCCTCGAACACACAAAATACATAATACAGCACTCTGCAATCAAACCTCATTCTTCACCTGTTTATTTCCACATTCCTGACCAAGAACAACAATAGTTATTCATTCAACTCTGCTCACGTTGAAAAGTTTGTTCACTTCTGTATCAAAGAACATCATGTCTTACAAACACACACTGTGGGTTCAGTTTTGTCTAAATTTAGTTTAGTTAGTTTATGTGTTTTTTATGCTGACATGTCTGACTTTGGGCACAATGGCAGAGTTCCAATATTTGCTAAGGCACAGGGACATATCACATACTGGCACGCTTTCTGGATTTCACTGACGTCAGAAGTCGTGCTATATCTCGCATGGGCCTGTGAGTTTCACATGCGGGCTTCTCACAATCACTCACACATGCAAACATGCACGCACGCACACACACACACACACACATACACACACACACACACACACACACACACACACACACACACACACACACACACACACA
>JAPMOB010250342.1:0-16037 GCA_029875015.1 Lepomis gibbosus | reverse complement strand
GTGTGTGTGTGTGTGTGTGTGTGTGTGTGTGTGTGTGTGTTTTCATGATGTGTCTCAGGGCCAGGTTGAGCGTTAAGAGAACTACATGTCCTCAGAGCTCTGACACCCTGATCTGTTGTTTCTCATTTATCTTTATGTGATGAAACCATGGGGCTCCTCACTCTCATGGCCTGTCATCTGAACAGGAAACATCCCACCTTTGGCAATGCTAAACAAGAAGTCATACCATTTTTATAGCCTGAGAAATATTGCAAATGCTGTTGTGGCTTATTAGCTGCTTTTATTTGAACTTCTATATATATATACACACACATAAGTATCTATGTAAGCATGCATGCACACATCTCATTAAAGAGAGTGAAAAAGAGAAATAAATGGCTGTTTCGATGGTAAGCTCCCTGGAGGCAGCTACATCTGGCTCCTGTTAGCCACAAGCGTATAAAAATCAAATGCGGTTTAGTCCCAGGCATACTAAAGACTCACACACACACACACACACACACACACACACACACACACACACACACTGGGAGGTAGGACTCCAGCATGGTGGTCACCCCCACCAGTCCCAGTCTCTCCAGTACCAACCCTAGCAGACATCAAGGGGCTCAGACAGGGACTAGTATTCCTGGCATAAACACTAACAAAAACCCATATTCAGTCTCTATACAAAATATGAAACCCTTCAAACCCTGTGGATACCTGTCTCCTGGGCATCTGCTAATATGTCTGAGTGGGAGTGGGGGGTGTCAAAAATAAAAAAAGTTTTTAAAAAAGATTAACTCATAGTTGTGTCTGTGGCAACATAATGTATTTGGACAACATTGGAAAATTACCCAGCATAAAATATTTTGCATGCATGTAAACATAATCATGTAAAGACATGATCATTATTTATTTTATTTATATTTTGGGTACCTCTATAGTGTGACCATAGTAGAACCCAGAATGCCTAGTTTTCCATTAACAGTAAATTTACATTTCTATTTATATTAATCAATCCTTCACGCTATTATTCGATGAATAGTAATAGTTAGTCAACCGGCAGAATTTTAACTAGGAACTATTCTGATAATGAATTAACAATTTAGGTAGTTCTTTTAAATCACTAAGAGTCTAAACAATGCAACAATGCTGATGTTAAGCTGATATGATGTTAATACCGTTTTCAGCATTTTAGTTTAGCATGTCAACATGCTAGCATGTTCTAATCAATAATAAACACAAAGTACAACTGAGTCTGATGGAAATGTCATTTACTTTTCTGGTATTTGGTCATAAACCACAGTAGTGGTCACACTGAAATTTTGACCAGATGGTAGCGCTAGATGAAAAGTCACCAAAGTGATTAAAATTCATCCTGAGGCAGACATGAATGTCTGTACAAAATTTCACGGCAATCCATCCAACAGTTGTTGGACATTTCCCTCATGTGACATTTCCCTCAAAACCACAGAAATCAACCTGGTGGGGCTAGAAAAAGAAGAAGCTCAGTTGGAGTCATCATCTGGGGAACATGAATATCTGCCAAAATTGTGGACCGACCGTCAGCCCGACATTACCATTCCTAGAGCCATGCTGTTAGAACAGCTAAAGATATATAGTTCCAGCGTCTACAGTGTAAGAATTTGATTTTTTTGTTTTGTCATATATTGTCAAATAAAACAAGTGACTTAAATTGGATCCTGCCTAACTCTGACTGGGTTACGATTAAGGTCCCCATTTTTGTCACAAATCTCTCCAGCTCTTAAAACATTATTTTAGTTGGTCATGTTATTTTGTTCTAGTTCACTAACTTTCCTGTCATTTCAGATTCCAATTCCCCCTCCAGCTTAATCTCACCTCTCTCCCTTCACCTAGCTGTCCCCACCTAGCTCCTCAGCTGCAGCTCATCATCCTCATCAGTCTGGGCACTTATACCGGCCTCAGGCACTAGTTCAGGCACTAGGTCTAGCATTCCAGCCTACCATAACTTAGTTTGTTTATTCTGTCCTGATCGTGGCTAGAACTTTTTTCGCCTGGTCCCTGGACATGTCTTCTGCCTATCAGATTTGGATTTGTTAGCCTTTTTCTTGGACTGCTTAGCTGGTGCTGTGACCCTGCCTGAACTTGTCTTTTAAAGTCACTTCCGTCTCTGAGTCATGCTTCTGGGTTCACTCCTTTAGTTTAGTTCTTTCTGAAACATGACAGTCTGGACATAATGAACCCAGCCGACACAGATGATTTGCAGAGCGAACTTTCAGCGAAGCCGACACTCTACAGCACCACAATAAGCAGCTTACCTTGAGGTGGCCGCTTGCCATGAGCGCAGCATGGAGTCTGTCGGCAAGTATCTGCAGAGATTCTCCGTCACTTCTCAATGCCTGTTCACAGCCTTTTTTCAGTGTAGTTCCCCACTTTTTTGCCAGCAGTGACTGAAGCACGTGTGCCTCCTTCGGAACATTGTTCTGGGACTCCTGGCTCCTTCCTGGTTCAGTGTTCCCTCGCATTCGAGCTTCAGCCCTCCGCTTTTCCCACTGAATGGTCCCAATGCAATTGGAAAGTGCACGGCTTTCCTTGGAGGAGAGACAGCGCCGCTTGCAGGCTAACCAGTGTATGTACTGCAGTCAGAACAGCCATTTTGTCTCTACTTGTCCAGTAAAAGACAAGGCTGATCAGTCACCCAGAGGGCGCTGGTGAGCCGGACCAGGAACTTTGACATGCCCTCTTGACCTTTGATCCAGGCTAAACTTCACTGCTCTGGTGTGGAAAACACCATCAGTGTCCTTATTGACTCTGGTGCTGATGCCAACCTGCTGGACATGGCACTAGCCTAACAATTAGGCATTAGCCAGGAGCCATTGGAGGAACCCATTCATGCTACAGCACTTGACAGTCATCTTCTCTGCCGAGTTACTCATCATCATCTCCCCTACAGTTGAACATGTCTGGTAATCACATAAAGACACTCATATTACACCTTATCCACGCACCACAGCAAACAGCCATACTGGGCTATCCATGGCTAAGGAGACACAACACACACACTGATTGGTCATCAAGTACCATACTTCAATGGTGCTCTCACTGTCACTCTGTCTGTTTAAAGTCTGCACACTCTCCTGCTCGTAGTTTGCTTGCTCCTTGTGATTTCCCAGATTTGTCTGGAGCCCAAAGGAAGGCTCTACTCATTATCTAGTCCAGAGACTAGGGCCATGGAACAGTACATTAATGATACACTAGCTGCAGGGATCTTACGGCCCTCTTTGTTTCCTGCCAGAGCAGGATTCTTCTTTGTGGAGAAGAAGGATATGATTACAGGGGCCTGAACAATGTTACCATCAAGAACAGGTAGCCCCTCCCACTTAACCCCTCAGCTTTTGGGCTTTTACAAGTGGCAAATGTATTTTCCAAAGTCAATCTCAGAAATGCTTACCACCTTGTACGCATCCGAGAGGGAGATGAATGGAAGACTGTTTTCAATACCCCTAGTGGCCACTATGAGTCATGCCAGTCGGAATCACCAATGCCCCCCCAGTTTTTCAAGGGCTGGTTAATGATGTTCTCTGGGACATTCTCAACATCAGTGTTTTTGTTTATCTGGACAATATTCTGGTTGTCCAAACAGGAACATGTGTTACATGTATGCCAAGTGCTCCAGAGGCTTCTAGAGAATCAGCTGTTTGTCAAGGCAGAGAAGTGTGAGTTTTATGTCCCAGAGGTGTCTTTCCTGGGTTTCATCATCGTTGCTGGGAGTTTCCTCATGGATTCAGCCAAGACGCGGGCGAGGTGGCCCACTCCCTCGACCTGCAAGGAGCTCCAAGGGTTTCTGGGGTTTACAAACTTTTATCGACGATTCATCGGGAACTACAGCTCAGTGAGAGCCCCCCTTACTGCACCTCCCTAGGCATCCCCTTCCATTGATCTGCGGTGGCGGAAGAGGCATTTGGTGAGTTAAAGGCACATTTCACCTCTGATACCATTCTTATCTTCCTAGATCCTACCCGCCAGTTCATCCTCAGTTGGAGGGGGATGATTCAGATACCAGAGTTGGGACTGTACTCTCACAACCACCGGCAAAGGACCTTTCTTCTCTTGCAAATTCTCCCCCAGCTGAGTAGAACGACCACACTGGTGACCGTGAATTACTGGCTGTTAAGCCAGCTCTGGAAGAGTGGAGGCACTGGTTGGAGTGGATGAAGATACCGTTTCGTGTCTGGACTGACAACAAGAACTTGGAGTACATCAACCAAGCGACTAAATTCCAGGCAGGCCAGATGGTCTCTATTTTTTAATCGTTTAGTATTTTCTCTTTCTTACTGCTCAGGCTCCAAGAACATTAAACCCTAAACACACTAAACCCTGTTCCAGCATTACTCTCGATGTCTCTCCCTACTGGTTGGAGACCATCTTGCCTACAAGTTGCATCATTGGATTGGTTACCTGGGAAGTAAATGGAGAGGTAAAACGCTCCTTGGCGGAGCAACCAGCCTCTAGTCATTGTCCCAATGTCTCTTTTTTTGTCTCTTCCCAATGCCACTCTCAGGTTCTGCAGTGGGGGCATTCTTCTAGGCTGGCTTGTCATCCTGGGGTGAGGGATACCCTGGCTTTGGTGCATCAATGGTTTGGTGGCCTTCCATGAAGCAGGATACCAAAGATTTCATCGCTGCCTGTCGCACCTGTTCCCAGCATAAGGGCTCACATAAAGCCCTAGTCGGTCTACTCCTGCCACTGCCCATCCCATGCCATCCCTGGTCCCACATCTCCTTGGATTTTGTTACAAGACTACCTTCATCTCACAGTAACACAGTGATTGTCACCGTTGTGATCAGATTTTCTAATACTGCTCATCTTATTCCATTACCAAAGTTACACACAGCAAAAGAGAGGGCTGAGGTTATATTGCACTATGTGTATGTTTTGGTCTGAGTTCTGTTGTCTCCAAGGAGCCAAGGTCAGTCTGTCGTCAGGATTCACGAGTCCATTGGCAAAATGGAGGGGAAGAATCAGGAGATGGAGACTGCCTTGCGCTGCCTCACTTCCCACAACCTGTCCTTCAGGTCCTCGCAACTTCTCTGGGTTGAGTATGCCCACAACACCCTTTCCAGCGCAGCCACCGGCCTCTCTCCCTTTCACTGCTCCCAGGGGTTCCAACCTCCCCTTTTTCCCGAGCAGGAACACGATGCCAGTGTTCCTTTAGTGCAGGCATTCATTAGGAGTTGTTGGCGGATCTGGATACAGGCCTTGTCCACTCTCCTACGCTCCTCTGACTGCTACCAGCAGTCTGCCAACCAGCGCTGCACTCATGTGCCCTGTTATACTCCGGGACAACAGGTCTGGCTATCTACATGTGACCTTCCTCTCCGGGTTGAGTCCAGGAAGCTAGCATCCCGCTTTGTGGGTCCATTTCCCATCTCCAGGGTAATTAATCCCATTTGCCTTCGACTGCCCACTCCATGAAGATTCACCCCACCTTTCATGTTTCTTTTTTCCCTGCCCCGCAGCCTGATATAGAGCGTAAGAAGCTGGATACCATGTTGTGCCAGACAGATTTTTTTTTTCCACAAGAGAGTATTAATATACTCCTTTCTCTTTTATATTATTTATATATGTATTGATATGTCACTGGGCCAGACAGGGGGCAGAAATAGGGATGGGGGGGTACAAAAACCACACAAACAGACACCATAGAGAAAGGACTACACCTGCAAGAGAACGGGGATGAGGGGTGGAGACAACAGGAAATAGCAGAGGAAAAGACCAATTTCAGAAAGCAACGAAACTTGCGAGAGAACTGGGAGGGGGGCTTGGGGCCGAGAAAAAACAAAACAAAAACAAAGAAGGAGACCCAAAAGAGAACATGCACAATCCACAAAGAAAGGCCAGGGCAACCAGGGTTTGAACCCACAACCTTCTTGCTGTGAGGCAACAGTGCTAACCACTGCACCACCACGTCAACTAACTAGAATAATAACAATAAATTTAAATAAATAACTTCTGCCTGTGACAACCATGGACAACCTAAGTTTGAGCCCAACCAGAGGCCATCCCCCTGAGCGCAGGCAAAGCCAGCAGCCCCCAAACCCGGTCCTGACCCCAGATGGGGGCTGTGAGGGACCAAGCGGTCAGGCATGAAGAGTCAGAAAGTAAGTTTCCAAAAATATATTTTTTTATTTACAAAGCACAAAAAAATAAGAAATTCCGGGCCCATAAAAGAGGTCAACTAAACAGAATTTAACTCAGGTAACATAAACTTAACATATGCTGGACAAAACAGACTTAAACTAAACAGACCTAACAAGACTGAGACATGGGGGAAACTTATATAGTGGCAGATCAGGCCATTCTGACACAAGAAGGGGGTAGACAAACACATAATATATAAAGAAACCACAATAACTACAACACATGCTAAACCAATGCTACCTAATATGAACTAAGGGTAAATAATCAAATAATCATAATAACAAAGTATAACTAACAAAGAAAAGAACACAACTCAAAATGTAATACACTCTTCCACCCCCATGATATGGGAAAATATGGTGCAGTTCAATTATCCATTCCCCCTACTTAAACAGCTTGGAGGCAATTGTCTGTCACCCAGAGACCCCCAGCAGCAACTCTCCAGGAACTGGTAACTCAAAAAGAAAAAGGTATTAATTTCACAGAACATAACTTAAAGACAATGAACCTGAAATTAGCTAAATTGACAAAGTTAACTAAATGTGTGCACCCAAATAGAAACTAAGTCAAATAACTAATAAACTGTTTAAACTAAAATGTGGGTCCAGTTATTTGTATTATGTAATGTGCTCAAAACAAAAGAAAGAGTTACCACCGTGAGTTGTTTCCATGTGTGGCTGCTAGCGCGGCCATCACAGGGGCCCAACCACCCACAGGCAGCCACACCCAAGCAAGAGGGCCAAAACCCACCCCAACAACACCGGCACCATGCCCCTGGGACACCAGGACGCCCTCATTGTGAGAGAGCTGGGAGGAGGAAGCAGCGGGAGCCCCAACCCTGCCAAAGAGGGTCCCGGCGAGGAGCGGAGACAATAAAGACAATGTGCTTGTGACAATGTGTGAAGGTAGTGTTTTTCCTCCGGTGTTTTTTAGGGCGTGTTGGACTAGCCGTTTGGCAAGCATTATATGAGGCGCATTTGCTTTCATCCCGAAAGGGAAGCAGCTGGACTTCAAACAAGCTGTTTTGGGGCAGTTCAGAGCAGTGTTTTCTGTGGGAGATGGAACTCCCTTTGGGCTGGACTTTAGGCTTTTTCACTTTGCAAACATGCACAAAAAGGGTATATAACTCAATAAAGGAGAGGGGAAAAGCCAAAAAGCATACTATGACCTCTTTAAGGAGGAAATTGTTATTTTTTCTTTATTCAATTTTAATTGGTTGGCTAAAAATCTGCTTGATTTATTGCCATGTTCAAAGTTCTCCAAGCGTAATCTTTGAAACTGAAATTTGGTCTTTTTATCAATAATTTAATTTAATTCAGGTTTTAGTTTTCTCAGATCATTTAGTGGGTGTCCCTTTCAGTAATGATGTATTAAGTCTCCAACTTATTGTTGCTGGTGTGACTCAAGAAAGTCGCAGTTTGTTTTATATTTTTATAATTTATAATATTTAGTTTTGTGTGAAACCGCTCAATGAACTACATCTCTCGTCTCAAAAAATATATCAGCAACATGTTAAAACTGTAACGCTAGCTATGTTCATTGCTTGGTTGCTACTAGATAGGTAACTTAGTTATGTTCTAGGCACAGATGTATCTCACCATTTGTGTTTAATCCAACGGCTTTCACCACATCATCTACACGTGTAAGTTGTCTCTGTTGACTACCGTACATATTTTTTCCAAAATAATGTCCCATGGAGGACCACCAGAAGGGGAGGAACTCTTATTTTCTCTATTGTGTGCTGAGCCATGAGCCGACTGAAACGTTGTGAATGTATGCTACTGAACAAAACGAGGATGTTGCGATGACTCCATCAACAGGATGGAAGACATAGTTTATGTGGCATAAACAGACACTCATGGACAAGCAAGTGACCAGTCTACCTCCACATCCCAGACATCCAAACAAATCAGCATACACTCTGTGACACATGCCCATGCAATGCTTCCCTGAAATTGTGACTCATTGATCGAACATTCGTTATCATTGTTTCTGGTGATAGTGAGACCACTGACACACACTTGAAGCATGTGCTCTGCTGTCTGAGTGTAATCAGTGTATAATTAGTGTAGTTCTCAGCATTGTTGAGAAAAAAGTGTTTATGATACTCATACAAGCAAGTGGAGAAGCAAATTCACTTATAAGGTTATCACATCCATTCACCCCATTAGAGACTAAAGTTTACCATCATTTTGTACAATATTCTGA
Source organism: Lepomis gibbosus (assembly GCA_029875015.1). Taxonomy (NCBI): domain Eukaryota; kingdom Metazoa; phylum Chordata; class Actinopteri; order Centrarchiformes; family Centrarchidae; genus Lepomis; species Lepomis gibbosus. Next base: position 7,664 of record JAPMOB010250342.1, on the reverse strand, counting down.
TGTTCTGGTTGTGCCTTAATGTTACTGAGGTTAAAGTCAGCTCATCCTGTGTGTTCCTCCAAGCCCAGCAGGCAAGTCTGAAAGACTCCGCAGCCCTGTGAGTCTGTCTCTGCCCTTCAATTTCCTGCCATGTTAAATCCTGGACAAACTGACTATCTTGATTTCAGCTGGGATGGGATGGACAGTGCTTCAATAACTTTCGTATTATTGATATTAGCATCTAATGTCAGTGTAATATCACCACTACGCTCACACTAGTGCTCACTCAGAAGTACACACTGTATGTGCTTTTGTCATGAATGTTTGAGCACTGGCATTATCTGAAGCCTTTGCTGCACACACTATCCTGCATGAAAAAGTATTGCCAGTTTACCAGCTCCATTTGTAAGCCTTTGTGACTGCCAAGCTGATGTCAAAAAGCTGCAAGAGACTGTCGGCATCGAAATGAAAACATTTTCTTGGTGAAGAACACCAGATTTCACGCCATATTTTAACAAAAGTTGTGTTGTTGCCGGCTGAAGCAGACCAGTGAACGCTGGCATATCCTTGGCAGCAGGCTGGCACTTGTCCTGGACTGTCAGAGTGAAATGTTGCCCTTATGTCAGCTCTCAGTAAACTCTACTATCTCTGACTGTGATGGACGGGCCCTTTCGTGGTCTCTGGAGATCTGACTCACATCGAGATACACCGAGGCTTAGATCAGCCTCTGGACTGCTTTAAAGGCCTGGAACCATTACCATTGTTGCTGCCAGGTTCCAAAAGGGTGAGGATCAGAGAGCTTTAGGAGTCTTTTTTTTACCTTGTTGCAATATATTTTAGGCAGTGGTGGAAGAAGTACTCAGATCCTTTACGTAAGGAAAAGTCACAATGCAACAATGTAAAAATACTCCATTACAAGTTAATGGCCAATTTGTATTTTATAAGCTTGTCGTGTGTGTTTTTTTACATAAAATCTTAATCTGACAAGTAACTAGTAAATTTAGCTGTCAAATGAATTTAGTGGAGTAAAAAATACAACATTTCCCTCTGAAATGCAGTGGAGTTTAGGTAAAGTGAGTTTAAAGTGTGATCAAATGGAATTATGCAAGTAAAGTGCAATTTACTTTATTTCTACTTTACTACCATCCTACAAGTTAAAGTGTAGTGTTGGGTTCTTTCATCTGGATTGCTTATATTTAATATTAACCGTATATGATTATATATCTCATATATCTCAGCCCACCCTCCCCTGGGAGTCTCCTGATGCACATCTGACCTGCTCTACCAACCAAATGTTGCAATGCCTGGACATCTCACCATGTGCTTCTAATCCAAATCCAAGGTCCTCTTTGGTGGTCTTCTATCTCCATTTTCCTACTATAAGCTCTCTCATGGATCCTGCCCTCTTCACTTAACCCCCACCATCGTCCTAAACCTTACTTGTTCATCCAGCTGACCACTTGACAGTAATTTATTTCTTACTTCAACACAATTCACTCAGATATAACATTGCTAATGCTCTGTCACTTTACAATTTGAAACAAAAACAGCTTTAATGATAATATCTTATGTATAATCTGAGTGGTAACAGGGAAACCGCTAGATAGGTCTGCAGCTAACAGTTACTTTCAATTGCTGATTATTTTGTTGATTAGTACATTAATGGTTTTGACCATCAATGGTAAAATATTTATATTACTTGCTTTGCCCGACCAACAGTGCAAAACACATGTAATAGACTATCATACAAGACAAACAAAAAAAGCAGTAAAATGTCACATTGGAGAAGCTGGAAGCGCATTTCCAATAATGTCCAAGTATTTCATTAGTTCTTATTCATCATATATCCACAAGGGCATTGATGGGGAGTTAAACATTGAATACTTGGTTTCAATTACAAGAATATAAAACAAGACTATGAATGATTCTCAAAGCTCTGAAATTCTGAAATTGCCAGAGAACTATTGTGTCAACTCAGGTTGAGTGTCAAGTGGGGTTTTTGCACAAATGACAGAATTTACATGGCGTTGCATGAGTGACAAATTAAAGGTTTTTGTAAATCCCTTAGACTGCCTTATCGGCCTGCTCTCTGTGGGATTTGAAACAGACGCTCTCTTGCTCGTTCAGTGTGTGTATGTGTGCGTTTGTGCCCCGTAGCAGACTCTTAGCAGGGGAAACACATGTTCACATTAAGCGGTTTCACTGATCAAGCTGATATGACTGGAGATGAAAGAACAGAGCTGGGACTCGCCCCCCACACCCTCCACCCTCCCGCCATCAGTGCTGCTGTTGCAAGCTGTCAGCAACAATACTCAATGAATCTGCTCATGTTATCATTAAAACTGTATGTCAATGTAACACTGCTGCTTACAAGGCAGAATAAAATACAAAGGAGACATGATCAGAGTAGATCATGTCACCCACATCCATATCATTGATATGGATGTGGGTGGTTGTGAAGCACATGATATTTATTCAGTTTTAAACTCAAGGTTTTGTTAAGGTCTCCAGAATGAGAACAATGAACTGGAGAGAAAGAGAAGGAGGAGAGCAGAGGAGTGACTGATTGCAGGGCATCGGACCAAATGGGAACCAGAAACTGTGAGATGTCAGAACTACTATGGATTTATACTTTACCTGCTCCCCTGTGATCTGCCACACATACACCCACTCCAAGCAGAACAAAAGAGGGGAGGTTGGGGTGTGTGTAAAAAAGTATGGGCACCAAGTCATAGGTCAAATGGTGCAAGAGGGTTAGTTAAAGAGGCCTACAAAGATGAGTGAGAGATGGAGGACCAGCGTGAGAGGGCTGGGTCTGAGGAGAAAACCGCAACATCAGCTGGGTCTTATTTAGATCAACCTTTTGTACTCTGAAAGGAGCCGTTTGCGTACGCCTGTACATCTGCCCTCCGCATGTTGGACTGCAATGGGTGGGCTGCCCTTTACTGCGTTAGCCCTCTACTCACACTACCCTATATCTTGCTCCGGGGCACTGGAGTGGTCAGACAACTCTGTATAAACTGAAACCGAAATAGTTCAGGGAAGATACTTTTAGATTGTAGGGATCGGTCATGTTTTTGTTTTGTTTTTGAAATTTCAAATACTCATTAAATTATAAAAAATCAAATAGTTTATGCAGCTATCATCTTGTCGTAAATATATATTCCATTGTTTTCACCGGAGCCTGGTAGGTAACGTCACTACCAGGCGTCGTAAAATGTGTGTGTGGCTCTTACAGTTCAGCACTGTGAGATTGGCTAGATGCTAGGTTGCATTAAGTTTGTTTATTGTGTTTACTGCTGCAGAAGAAAAAAAGTTTCTTCATTATGAATCCCAGCACAGTGTCTCGCTACCATCTTTCTGTAGCAGAGCGTTACCAGTTTCCAGTTACCAGCAATGCACTTTACTACTCTCTCCAACGCTGGCACAGTGTTAATAAAAAATGTAGAGATACTATGAGCCAGGCTACCAGTGCACTCCCAAATTTGCATGTCTGGAAAAGGTAACACAGGTAAAGCTTGCCCTCTCACTGTCTGTCTGTCTGTCTGTCTGTGTGTGTGTGTGTGTGTGTGTGTGTGTGTGTGTGTGTGTTGTGGGTCTTTGAGGAATGGTTGAATAGTTCCCAGTGAATACTATTTTTGCTTGAAATGTCCATCTGTAATTGACTGTGATACATTTTTTCAGAAACAGCACCATAAAACACCACATCATTGAACACCAACTTAATAATCTGACCATGAAGGCAGAATGCTAGACACACACCTTCCTAAACAGATAATCTGCTACCAACTACAGACAGGCCAGAAGACAAATGGAGGTCAGAAGGAAAGGTACAAGGACAACATCAAGGGCAACTTCAATACATTCCACATCAAAAACCACTAACTGGGAGGTCATTGCTCAAAACAGAACATCCGGAGAAGACCTAGAAAGAGCTGTACTTCATGAAGAGGACCTCTGACAGGCTGCAAAAGACAAGGATCAGTCTCTTCAGCCATGTCAAGAATGACAGCTCAGGAGGACGATCACAGTCAATTCAGAGTAATTGCCTATATAAAAGTATACATACTCATCCATATATTCAGTCATAGTGGGATATCATCTTCCACAGCTGTATAAACAAATAAAACACATGGATGCACATAAAACTCTTTAATTTTCTATACTTTGCCTAATAGCCCCTTCATCATGTTGTGGTGAATAAAACTAATAGCCAATATCCACATTACACAATAAAAGCCAGTATCCTGCCTGTCATTCAAGTGCTGGTATGTTATTTCCTTGAGCCACTGGCTAGTGAACAGTTTACCACCACCCAACCACAGCCCTTGTCTGGTTGGTGCGGCTTGTCCTATCATAGACAGCTTGTTGAGAACGCTGCGTGAAACCACCAAGTGTAACTGACAGACACACATGACAGCTAACAGGCCACAGAGCTGCTAACTGTTACTTTGACTGGAGGCTGGTCTGAATTAGAGCCCCTCGCCCCCTTTCACGGACCTCAAACCCTGATCCAAACCTAACTCCTGAATAAATCACAGCCGAGCCAGGTGATTTCTGACTCCTGACATTTGTTTCTTTTCATTGGCCAACCTGGCCTTTCTCTCACTCTTTCTCCCTATCTCTGGCTCTCCGGCTACCTCTCTCAACCCACGATGTGTGAACTGACTTTTTAAGAAGGGATGCATATGGGCTTGCCTCACCTGAGCAGCTGATACATCCCCAAGTTAAACCTCCAGGTCAAACAGTCAAGGTCTCTTCTAAACACAGCTGCAAAATGGATATGTACTCAAACGCTGCCTCAGTGATAAATACTGCTTCTGCTGTACTTTCATTACAGCTGACAGATTGCCTGTAAAGAGATTACTTGCTTAATATTCTCAAATAATCTTCTGCAAATATCTGACAGGCGTGAGCACAAAAATGTATCATCTACAGGAAATTATGGACATAATAGCGTGCAAGCGGTGTGACATGACATGAACAGGTGGCAGGTGTGTGTGTGTGCACATATGGTGGTCACTCACTGGTGGTGGTATACACCAGCTGAAAAGTCTAACTTACTATATCTAAAAGTGCTTAGATGGTATTAAAAGGTCACATGTACTGCCAGACTGTATGTAGGCATGACTGTTTGAGGAGAAGCATATCCAGATGTGTGCTAGCATGCATGCGTGCGGAGGCCTAATGGCCCACAGTGACGTTCTCTGATCACACAACACACACACACACACACACACACACACACAACAGCAGAAGAACACATGAAAGAAAGTCCTCAGGCCCCCTCACAGGAAGTCCCCATTACAACGTGTGCATCGATAAAGACGGTCCCCCCATCTGCCCTGTGGCTTCCGATAGCCATCTCCTTCCCTCAGTGGGTTCCCACTCAGGCTGCGCAAGTCCGACTGTATAACTGGCCCCCAGAGAAACAACATAATGGAGTTAACTCTGTTTATGCTCTAGATAAAACAAATTTACCCTTACTTAATGCCAGATCCGCTGGAGGGCAAACTTATTTAAATGTGTTCAGTAATGGCAAAAGTGTGGTACACTTTGCGTGCACAAGTGTTTGTGTGTGTTTGGGAGGGAACATATTTAATCATTTCACACAGTCACAATAAAGAACGAGAGGCGGGGGAGTTGGCATTACAAGTTATAATAGTTATAGTCATCAGAAGTAACTATTCTCTTTCAATGTAAGGCATAAGACACCTTGATATGAATTTAATACTTATTTGGTTTGACTTGACACTGAACTGCAGGTAAGAGAGATAAGCCAAGATAGGACTTTTTCATCCAATTTCCAAAAGTTCAGGATACCGAGTATACATAGTAAATTAATTATGTACAGTACATAGTGTTAATATACAACATATACAGTATGTGCATTGATTGTTGTAATACAGATTCATGGGTACTATGAGGAATTGTCTCCTATGGCATTCAACTTGGTGGCATTGGCCTGTTGCGGAAGGCGCTCTTGTGTCCATCCAGAAAGCTGTAAAGGAGGTTAGAGGTATTGTCCATGGTAGCTTGAGTAGTGAGAAGTGCTAAAACATCATTAATGTCCTTCAATCATATCATCTTTGAATTCATATTTCACCATGCATATTTATGTTAACCATAGGCTGAGAGCATGACTTACAGTATCTCACAAAAGTGAGTACACCCCTTGGATTTTTGTGAATATTTGATTATATCTTTTCATGTGACAACACTGAAGAAATGACAATTTGCTACAATGTAAAGTAGTGAGTGTACATGAGCTTGTAAATTTACTGTCCCCCCAAAATAACACATCACATAACCATTAATGTCTGACAGCAAAACGTGATACACATGTAAGTGAAAATTTCCCTCAAATATTTTCAAAAATGTGAGGGGTGAATGTAACACTGCCACATAAGGTTGCAACACAATAATCTCGTCACTCTGAGAGTTGAACTGGGAGCCTGTTTGTTTTTTACCTTGCAGTTGGAGCAGTCTCATCATGACATTATAATGCAGATAAATGGCCCTGAACCTGGAAGACTCTGCTCCATCGCTACTAATGGAAAAGAAAAGCCATACTTCACTACTTGTGCAACTCTACTGGCAACCAGTCTGAATTAGAAGGCAGTGTACCGAGACGGGCTTTTTTCTTTCATTGATCGGTCCTCCTTGTATGACAGTAATAGATACAAAAAGCTGTGTGTATTGCTGCCACAAGTGGTAGTCATGCCTTTCACCCTCCTTAGAGCTGTCTCTCTTGACCTTATGGTTTCAGTGGCTCTAATCAGCCTCAGGATCAGCCTTGATCCCCACTTGACCTGGAAACCTCAATAAATCAAACTCCTCTGGACTGGCCACTCATTGTTACCGGTGGAGTGATTCAGATGTCTACCATTACCACATTTTTTGTCAAGATTATAACGCCGTTGTTCGGCCTGAGCTTCTTTGGCTGAAATTTGACATTTAACTTTTGAACACAGTCCAGTGAAGGAGTCTTAAGGAGGTACGATGATCCTTTAGTTTATCTAGTTTGTCTAATGTACTAATGCTGAGTGTAGGAGCCACTTAGAGTAAAGCTTCTGCCTTCACACTGCGTTTACATAGTGAAGTCTGAGCCTGTTGTCAGTGTCTCTCACTATAAACAACAAACAGCCCAGTGGGAGTAAAACTAGCTCCGGTTAAGGTCCTCAACACACTGACACATACATGCACGGACAACTTTTTGTGCAGCGATCCCTCTCGCCGTGAGGGATAAACACCCTGTCGTGTGTCCCAATCTGTTTACAAGTTAGCCTCTGGCCGGCCAGGGTTGTGGAGGTTGTGTGTGTGTGTATATGTGTGGGTTTGTGTCTGAGAGTGTTGGGGAATGTGTGATGGAGGGATTACAGGCGAGCTGGCCGCTGCTTTCATGAGGAAAATACAAACAAACACAGGCAGAATGTTAGACAAGCTCAATGTTTAGAGGTTTTTTTGTGGGGGGCAGAGGGGGGATAGGTTTGTCTTCAAAGTAGCCTGCTGTCTATTCCAATTAAGAAGATGACTACCATATCATGGCTTAAAAGGACACTGTCCATTTATCATCTTCTCTCCCTAACTCTCTCTCTCTCTCCAGTAAATTATCTATCTATCTATCTATCTATCTATCTATCTATCTATCTATCTATCTATCTATCTATCTATCTATCTATCTA
>JAPMOB010250341.1:0-22953 GCA_029875015.1 Lepomis gibbosus | reverse complement strand
CAGTAGGCAGCGTTTTCACAGAGTTAATCTCTTTTCTGGAACATAACCTGCTCGGAGCAGGTTAACCGTTCATAAAAAAAATTTAAAGTTAAAAAAAGAAAGTTATGTTGAGTATGAAAACTCTTGTTCATTACATTTTACTTCATAATTGCAAACGCATGTGTTGTATTCATTGTTGCAAAACTTGTTCTGTATATAGTTTGTTTTTTATCGTGATCAAAACCATTGATCTGAAGCTGAATGCTGATGCTGTCATTCAAATAGTTTTGTAATCAGCAATAAATATAACAATTTCTGATCAACTCATAAATTGCATGCTTAAAATAACATACTGTTAAAGCCCCGCCCACTCCAAGATAACCCGACCCACTTCCCGGTTAAATTCCGCCCACTTCCTGACTATGCCCCGCCCAATCCGAGTACGGATACAGATACAGATAATTCATATGGTTAACAGATACAGATAATGCTGTACTCGCTCACCCCTAATATTTAGTTGAGCCTACTTTAGCATAAATTACGGCCTCTAGACTACATGTGTCAAACTCAAGGCCCGTGGGCCGAATCCGGCCCGCCACGTCATTTTATGTGGCCCGCGAAAGCTTAAAACATTAGTGATTGTCCTAAAATAAAAGTCAATGCTGCTTTAAAGCTCGCCCACAATGCATGCCGATTTTGTGACCTGCGAATTGACAGTATCCCGCCACTAGATTGCGGTCTTTCCACAACCGCTTTTAACTACGGTTTTTTAATCACAAGTGGAGATGAGAAATGTATAGAAACAATCCCAAAATGTCCAGTAAAAATTATGCAGAAGGATGGCAATTTTATGAACGATGGGCAAGTGAACACGTTTGTGTTTCAAGGGGATAAACCGGTAGGCTAGGCCTATGTGATTTGAGCAGTGCTTGAAGTGGGCCGGTACGCCCCGGTTGGCAGTACTGGCACTCGACATTTTATTCTTTGTCGTACCGGGACATTTTCTTGCGTACCGGGAATTCTCCCAAGCTGGAGGACTTCTCTCCTCTGCCCGCTCACTTGTTCCTGTTCTCTCTGCCTGCTAAACTCTGTCGGAAAAGAGAAGCTTGGTGCCTTTTTAAGTAGCCTGTGCTGAATGTTGCTCGTTAACGTCGCTTGTCGTTAACCGACCAATCACAGCCTGGATGGGGCGGGACATTTCAAAGTATTAACAGACAGGTGTTATTTACACTGGGAACGCTGGGGATAGGTCAGAATCAGAATGTCTCCATCACTTTACTCTGGCACCTGATTTTGTCAACGTCAAGCACTGGTTTTGAGCCAGTGTCGATGACAAAGGAGTAGGATACAATATACGTCGGTATTTTTCCAGGTAATAAAACTACCTGTCATTAGTTGGATGTTTGCCCTCTGCAAGGTTGCGTGCAGCCGTTTGTTTTATCAAATGCCACATTTGTCACACGTTATTAAAAGCCCACAATGATTTGTTTTACAATGGTTCTGCCCCTTGTCTGTGGAATAGTTAATGTAAAGGTTTTTAGTTATATTTTCAAGTACATAACAAAGATTAATGGAGTATTATGGGTTTCTAAACCTGATAAATTAATTAATGTAAGTTATAATAACACATACAGTAAATGTGCTTGCTTGTCTTTTTGCATCTGATGGGTTAAATGTCCTTAACTTGAATAGGCTAGATAATAAAATAAAGACAGTTATTTTACAATATGTTAAGGAATAGTTTATGCAGTAAAGTATGTACAGTCTTACAGTTCCAACTGGTCCTTTGAGTGTAACCAAAATGCTTGTGTGGCCCATGGTGAAAATGAGTTTGACACCCCTGCTCTAGAAGGTTCGAATAGCCTTTAAAGAGTGTCTGGATTCTGGATTAAGGTATTTTGGACCATTCTTCCTTGCAAAACATCTCCAGTTCAGTTAGGTTTGATGGTTGCCAAGCATGGACAGTCACAGATTTTCAATGAAATTCAGGTCTGGGGACTGGGATGGCCATTCCAACATTGAACTTGTTCCTCTGCATAAATGCCAGAGTACATTTTGAGCAGCGTTTTGGGTTGTTGTTGAAATATCCAGCCCCGGAGTAATTTCAACTTTGTGACTGAGTATTACTAAGTATCTGCTGATATTGAGTGGAATCCATGCCACCCTCAACTTTAACAAAACTCCCAGTACCGGCACTGGCCACACAGCCCCCCAGCATAATGGAACCTCCACCAAATTTTACTGTGGGTAGCAAGTGTTTCACTTGGAATGCTGCTTTCTTTTTCTGCCATGCATAACGCTAATTATTTGTTATGACCAAATAACTCTATATTTGTTTCATCAGTCCACAGCACCTTCCTTCAAAATGAATCCGGCTTGTCCAAATGTGTGTTTGCAAATCTCAAACGACTCTGTTTGTGGCGTGTGTGCAGAAAAGGCTTCTTCTGCATCACTCTACCGTACAGCTTCTCCTTGTGCAAAGTGCGCTGATTTGTTGAACGATGCAGAGTGACACCATCTGCAGCAAGATGATGTTGTGGGTCTTTGGAGATGGTCTGTGGGCTGTTTTTGACCATTCTCACCATCCTTCGTGTTTGCCTCTCCAATATTTTACTTGGCCTGACACTTCTAGCTTAACAAGAACTATGCATTTGGTCTTCTATTTCCTCATTATGTTTTTCACAAGTTCCTTTCAGGTCATTTGAGAGTTGTTTTGAGGCCCCCATGTTGCCACTCTTCAGAGGAGAGTCAAAGACAACAACAACTTGCAACTGGCCACCTGAAATACCTTTTCTCATGATTAGATGGACCTGTCTATGAAGTTCAAGGCTTAATGAGCTTACCAAACCAATTGTGTGTTCTAATTAATCAGTGCTAGGTAGTTACAGGTATTCAAATCTACAAAATGACAAGGGTGCCCAAATTTATGCACCTGTCTAATTTTGTTTTGATACATATTGCACACTTTTTGTTCATCTAATGAACCTCATTTCACTACCAAAACATCACTGTCTCCTTCATTTATATGATATATCAAAATGAAATTGCTGGTCCAAACTCCCAATTATTATTTAAATGAAAATCATGAAAATTTTCTGGGGTGCCTAAACTTTTCATACGACTGTGAGCTTCTATAAGTTACCTTTAAAAAAAATCTAGGAAAAAGAGTCTTCTTATAACTTGCTTCATAATCATGTTTACACATATTGGTAGGTGATTGTTGAAGTATATCCATGGTTAAAGTACAAACATGAACTGCTGACAGCTGAATTAAAATAAATATTCTAGGTTTTGGCTTTCTTGTTTTAAGACACAGTAACTTGCATATGATGCAATCCTTGTTTAAATGTATTACTCCTTTAAAGGAAGGTAATATAGTTTCAAGCATCTCTAACTTGAATATCTGACGACTCATTGCTCACATGAAGATTTGAGGCTTAAATCTAAATCTGCTTTACTAGTTTGTGTATTAGTATGTTTTGTAGTGGTTAAATTAATTTGCTAGGCTAGTTTAAAAAAAAATAGAGGGACAACAGGTTAAAGACAAAGCAGATTAAAATGAAGCCCACACCCACGCACTGACCCCAGCGCAACAATACATGTTCTGTTCACATCAGCCAAGGCACAATGGGAACCATTTTGTTACATATAATAGTAAGAAATAAATATTCAAAGATTTTTTTTTTTTTTTATTGTCCCGTCAACATGGTTCTTATATGCCTGGAACACAGACTCTTTCCTCTATACATTGGCATGCATACAGGGTACATATATGAACTGTCCTAAAACATGTGAATTACCTCACATACGAGTCAATGGTATCTCTGAGTAGACTTATCCTGAAAATAACATAACATGCTGAGCTAAGACAATTCCAAATCCCAAGTGTCCAAAGGGTTAAAGCAATACATTTTTAATCCCTTATAAAATAAAGAATGTTATGTGTGGGTTGGTGCAGCCAGTGGCATTGGCTAATACTGTGCATGACTGTAGACATCCATGCAGGGATCAATCCTGTGTTGTTGGTGGTGTAAATGAAAAAGATCATCTAGGTCAGGGGTCACCAAACTTTTTTCTCTGGGGGCCACATTATCGTTCCTGACTATGATGGAGGGGCCGGGTCAGCTATATAACATAGAATTGTATGACCAGACCAAACTGACCACCAGCAGTCCTCATAGTGTAGTAGAGATTACTAGCCTGGCACAGCCATATTTGTTTACTATTTTTACTAGTTGTTTGCAAAAGTAGTAATGAGTCTTCACACTTTGTTTTAATTTGAAATACCACAGATATTCCATTTTTTTTTATAATAATGGTGATGATGCAGATTATATTCTTTGAAAACCGCCACACTTTCTTTATATATAATATAAACTATAATCGTTGGTCCACTGTTCTTTGAAAACTCTGCACTCTCTATCAACTTTTCGTGTAAGGCTAGCCAGTTTGCTGTCATTTTGACAGTTTGCTGACAGTTTGACAGTTTGCACGCACGTTGTCTATCATAGCTTGATTGCGAGCATGTCGGTTGACGAAAATTCGGCAAATATAGTTAATTTTATAAATATAATTTTTTAACTGAAATATCAACAAAATACCAGATTTTAGTATTTATTTATTTTTTTTGTGGGGGGAGAGGGGGCCAGTAAAAGGGNGCGGGCCTGAGTCGGCCCGCGGGCCTTAGTTTGGTGACCTTTGATCTAGGTGGTTAGTTAAGTACCTGCATTAAAAAGGACATCCAGTGTATTTATCCAAAAATATGTTTTTGACTTTAATTAGTTCTGTGGGGCTGATTTGTTAGGGGCTTCCTGTAAAACACAAGAGCTGATTCATTAATGATAGTATTTCGAAGTGGCAATCTCTGCGTGAAGAGGAAAATAATATTTTCAGGTTGTTAGGAAACAGTAGTGCTCTAAGTTGTTAACACGTCTTATATTTAAGTCCCTTCACAGGGCCTAAACTGAGTATACTAGTAGCCTATTACAAGTATTAAATCTAACTACACCACTCCCGCCCATCATGAGGCATTTAATGCTACCAGCTCCTGTAATGGGGCTTCACTTTTCATAATTTTCCAGGGCAAGAGGAAGCAGGATGCATTTCTTTTTATATGATTTCATACAGCCAACATTTATGACCATTTATGAAGCTACTTTCCCCCGTAAGTCTCAAACAGGGCTCATATTGTTAGGTTCAGAATCAGGCCCGGGGAGCACTTCCACAGCCTCTGCACGGCAGTGAAAGATTAACAAAGAGTAAATCAAAGTACTTTTACACATGAGGCATGATGGGTGAGATCAATCACGGCTGGACATTGTGGACAAGCCTATTACAGCAAGTGCCACATGGTGTAAATCTTTCTCAGACAGAGGTGGTGTTGAGCTTTGGGATCAGAACTCATGAGTGAATTATTGCTAAATTATAATTCTTATTCTTAAAACTGGCACAGAGGAATAATGAAAATTTCAAATCATTTGATTTCTTTTAATAAGAACTGTATACCATGTTCTAAATTTTTCTTATGTATGCACTCCGTTCCCTTTCTTAGCTCAAAACCAAATCATTTACATAAAGTTGAAACAAACCTGATATTGCAACAATGGAAATTTCCCACCCTCCTCTGCCTGCTATTCAGAGAGACTTAGGTTTATTACGACTCTATAGGGTACTTTCCACCAGTGTCTGTTTGACAGAGCCATCACTTTAGGTCCATTACTCTCTGCCTGCTCCTTCTACCAATAATGCCACTGCAACCATTGAGCAGGATCTTAATGGAAAATAATATGCTTGTTGGCAGCTCAGTGTAGCAATACTGCAGTGACCCGTAACATGTCATAATGAAATGGAAGTAGGAAGAGACGGGAGAAGGACGACAAGCGCCTGCTCTTTCAGAAATTCTTTTCATATGGTGGGTTCGGTTTAAATGAGGGCGTTTCTTTTTGCAATTTGGATAAGCCATTCTTTTTTTAGACCAGAAATGATTTCTGAACGGCTGAATTTGTGAATAAGATTTTCCTGCAATTGGCACATATTTTAGTCCAGTAACATAGTCAGCTGTCCAGCTTTGGGACAAAGTTGCATTCACCACATATTAATTAGACTCTCCAAGAGCACCTTACAATGGTACATGAATTCTATTTCTGTGCGTAGTGTACCATTAGAGACTACGAAAACTTTTTTAGAAATCAGTATCTGCTTTACACCTATGCTCGTTCATATTAGTAGTGCCAGCAAAACACTGTATGGTGCGTAAGGGAAATAGACAAGAGGAAGAGGGTGCTAAAGCTGTGCAGCCCTGTCTCAGATTATGACTGCAGCAAGACAAATAATGTTGAAGGGCTAGCCGGATAAGTAGTGCAGTTCAGACAGTGAGAAAATCTGTTGTGTACATACATACCGTGGATAGAAAAAGTCTACACACCCCTGTTAAAATGCCAGGTTCTTACGATGTAAAATAATGAGACAAAAGATAAAATCATGTCATAACTTTTAAAATTTCCACCTTTAATGTGACCTATAATGTGAACAATTCAATTGAAAAACAAAGTGAAATCTTTGAGAGGGAAAAATGAAAAATAAAACCCCTCAAATAATCTGACTGCATGCAAGTGTGCACACCCTTAGTAAATACTTTGTTGAAGGACCTTTTCATTTTATTACAGCAGTCAGTCTTTTTGGGTAGGAGTCTATTAGCATGGCACATCTTGACGAGGCAATATTTGCCCACTCTTTTTTGCAAAAACGCTCCAAATCTGTGGATTTGGATGTGTGCTTTGGGTCGTTGTCATGCTGAAAGGTGAACTTCCTCTTCATCTTCAGTATTCTAACCGACACCTGACGATTTTGTGCCAAAATTGCCTGGTATTTGGAACTGTTCATAATTCCCTCCATCCTGACTAAGATCCGGGTTACAGCTGAAGAAAAACAGCCCCAAAGCATGATGCTGCCACCACCATGCTTCACAGTGGGTATGGCGTTCCTTGGGTGATGTACAGTGTTGTTTTTGCGCCAAACATACCTTTTGGAATTATGGCCAAAAAGTTCAATCTTGGTTTCATCAGACCATAACACATTTTCCCACATGCTTTTGGGGGACTTGATGTTTGTTCTTGCAAACTTCAGCCGTGCTTGGATGTTCTTCTTTGTGAGAAAAGGCTTCCGTTTTGCCACCATATCCCATAGCCCATATCAACAATACGGGAGATAGTTGTCACATGTACCACACAGCCAGTGCTTGCCATTCAGTTCCTTTAATGTTGCTGTAGGCCTCTTGGAAGCCCCCCTGACCAGCTTTCTTTTTGTCTTTTCATCAATTGTGGAGGGACGTCCATTTCTTGGTAAAGTCACAGTTGTGCCATCTTTTCTCCACTTGATGATGACTGTCTTCACTGTGTTTCATGGTATATCTAATGCTTCGGAAATCCTCTTGTACTCGTCTCCTGACTTATGTTTTTCAACAATGAGATCTCTCTGCTTTGAAAGCTCTCTGCGGACCATGGCTTTTGCTCAGAGATGCAACTAAGAAAAATATCAGGAAAATCCTACTAGAACCGCTGAACTGTTTTTGTAATTAATCAGAGTCACTTTAAATGATGGCAGGTGTCTAATGACTTCTAGGTAACCTGAGTTCAAATGTGATTGTGTTAATTCTGAACATAGCCACATCCCCAGTTATAAGAGGGTGTGTGCACACTTATGCAGCCAGGTTATTGTAAGATTTTTATTTTTCATTTTTCCCCCCACGAAGGTTTCAGTTTGTGTTTCTATTGAATTGTTGACATTATAGGTCACATTACAGGTGGAAAAAGTTCTGACATGATTTATCTTTGTCTCTTTATTTTACATCATAAGAATCTGGCATTTTGACAGGGGTATGTAGACTTTTTCTATCCACTGTAGTCTGAGCTGTTTGTACCAACTGTGTCTATCAAAATAGCAAGTGTAAGTTTTAAACTTAAGTAAACAATCTCTTTTGTTGTTTAAGTTGGAGGTTTTGTTGTAAACTAGATACTTTGTTTGGCAAAATATCACTTAGTAAGATAAACTCTAGCTACCAAGATACCGTATCCCACCTTTTGTGTAGCAACTTACCCAGAAAAGCTTTAGTTTGGCTTTTTCTGTTGGGCTCTGCCAGTTGGGAGTTAGTTGAGCAAAGTTTGTAACTCTGAAAGCAGCAAATTGTGTCTTTAGCTTCATGCTACACAAATACAAATAAACCAGACATTGTAACGAGTAGGGATGGGGATCATAATTTTTATTGATAGTGATACCCTTATTTAGACTGCTTAATAATCAGATTCTCTATCGATACCACTGTTGATACTTTACTATTATTTATTGATGGTTATTTGGTAAGACCAGATCTAACGGTGTTATGCCGAGTTTTGCCTGCCTGCCGAGAATTGCATGCACCTCCAAATACTGCCTTTTATTGTTTGTGGGTTTCATCAATGGTGATAAATGATTCAAAGTATATATTTTGTAAACATTTAGAATCTTTAATATTTTAATACACTCAGTAGAAGTACCATCCCTTGACATTCAGTAAATATATGTGGTGATAACTGCGTTTGATAAGTGAGCACAGGAAAGTGTCTGAAAAGGACCAAAAGGATGCATAATTCAGCAGAACCAATGTTGTAGGCTACCTGCCGAGATTTGCATCCACTTCTTTTCTCAGCATAAATGACTGTTGTCGCTCGTGAGGTGCATGCAGTTCTCGGCAGGCAGGCAGAATTCGGCACAACACCAGCAGAGAGCAGGCAGAGACTGCAGCCTTTTGATTTTTTTTATCCATTACGTTTCAAATTTGTCACTCGAGACATAATGTTACATCATAGCACCCACATGATAGCAGTATCGATAAGCTCGAACCTTATTGATTTTCGGCTTTTGAGGAATTTTGGAACCGGGTCCTTTTGGAACCGGGTCTCGATCCCCGTCCCTAGTAAAGAGCATTGTATTGAGAAGTAAAGAGCATTGAGAATTGTAAGAACTTTATTTTACCAGTGCAGATTCAAACTAAGCTAAAAAATAAATACTTGTTTGGTATAATGCCTTTCTAGGCATGAAATACTGCTGGCTGGTAGGGATGCAGAGATTACCGGATTTCACTATTAACCTTTAAAACATCGCAGGTTAATTAATTGTAAAGGCTCCACTACACAGAGTGTTTCTGTTGCATTAAACAAAACTGTTCCAGGACATCAGGAGCGTGCTCAGGTGCAAGCCGCTGTCAAAGTAGTTGGACTTTTGCGATGAACCCAGCTTCCATGCAGGGAAAATCGCTTTGTTTCTGAAATAATATAATCCACTCAAGACCTTCAGTCACTGAACATTAATCATTACATCCTCCGGTCTGGGCTGAGAACATTTTGCCAGGTGTAAAACAGTAACATAACATCAGGAGCTTATAGACTTCCAGGACTACAACTTAATTGCATTTCAGTTATTAATAAAACTGTCTGAGAGAGGTTCTCAATTTCATCATGTATGGATGAGTGCTGATGAAAATAATAGTTCAGTTTATTCCTCTCCTTAATAGCAATCTCCCCTGGGGGATAAATTAAGTTAATACCCCTCTTATACTCATAATACTTACATAATGTAGAAATATAATGGTTAATGTAATTAAATATTAAAAATCAACTTAAGTCGTGTACTAGTACTAGTGTTGTGAAATTAATTAATGCATAATAATTGTGATGATCGTGAAACTGGAATTATTCCTCTGACAATAATCGTACCAACAAATCTGTAATAGTTTTATCCCTACTGGTTGGTGGCTTCAACCTTAAGCACATTCCTTAAGAGAGTAGTGTTACTGAATGCCAAAACCACAGAAACCATGTACATTCAAGACAGACTAGGGTTTTCATTGAAAGGGTTGAAAACTCTAAAGTTTAAATAAAGCACTGCTAGATGTTG
This sequence comes from Lepomis gibbosus, assembly GCA_029875015.1. Lineage (NCBI taxonomy): Eukaryota > Metazoa > Chordata > Actinopteri > Centrarchiformes > Centrarchidae > Lepomis > Lepomis gibbosus. Next base: position 13,044 of record JAPMOB010250341.1, on the reverse strand, counting down.
ACATGCTCTACAACTTTAACCTGTCTATTGAAAAGCCATGAACATATTTCATTTATTGTCTAACTTATAGTGTAGTTCTTAAAACACACACAAAAAAAATCTGCATTCAGCAGTTGATATAGATCGGTGGGCAGCAGTAGCTCAGTCCGTGAGGACTGGTAGCTGGAGAGGTGTCAGTTCACCCTCCTGGTCACAGCTGAAGGTGTCTTTGAGCAAGAGCCCCTGAACCCCAACCTGCACTATGATGCAGTCCCCCTCGTTCTGATAAACTCCATGTGTTGTTGCATGTGCGCATTTCTGACTTGTATGTTATAATGAAAACAGCAGATTGAAAAAAAACATTGTAAATCCTGCAATGGGAAATTCAAAGTCTAAATGTCTTCTTCTGTCAAACCAAGTTGATCCACCAACTATCTTTTGGCTTTTACCATATTACTTTAGTGACACTTAGTAAAACCTGCCAAGCCCTGCAGTTCAGCACAGTGTCATGCTAGTGATAACATGGGTTCTGCATGAAATTTAAGCAAGCTATTTCATGGGCAGAAAATAACCAAACACTGCCTTTTTCCCCCCCTCATGGCACTACTAATAAAAATAACCCACACCAGTGTGATCTCTCGCCGAAGATCTCATTCTAGGACCAGGGGAGAAGGAGGATTCATGCATATCGTTGACTAAAAACATCCGATTACAGCTGATTCAGCTCTTCCTCTTCAAGGTCCACAGAGGTTTACACCCTCACAAGTTAATCACATTAGGTCTCCAAATAAGCATGTTTGTGTTAGGCTTTACAAACATGCGGAACAAAATACCAGAAGCGTATTTGGTAGGCTTGATTCCATTTACTTGAAGTCATTCCTCTAGACACTGGTGAATAGGCTTTCCTCGACATAAATAATATTCATTGCTAAATAATCTCGTAAGTACTTAGTGTAATGTCCATCCTAAAATAAGATTATACTACAGTTTGTTACTCTCACGCGCTTACATAGCTCAATCAATATGCAAACTGAAACAACAATTACTCCGTCCAGAGATTTAATGGGTTACAAATACAACACACTTAATTGGTTCTTCCACCTACCTTGAGGTTTCCCTTTAAAACTCAAGGTGCACAAAATACGTTCCCTCTAAGACTATAGGATCATGAAATCGCCCTTTTAATCAAGACTTCATGGAACTACTACGACTTGAGGATGCATGAATCACTGCAACTTCCCCACATGCTTGCTTAATTATGACACTCAGAACAAATGGTAAGCCTAACCACTTAAATTGCGGCCTTATATTATTAGTCGCTTACAGTCTTGTTAATACATGTTAAATGCTGCTATGAATTACAAATCATTTTCAAGCAATGTAGTAATAGAGGGGGTTCAATGCTTAAATGAGGTTTGCACTGTTGTTTGTAAAAGAGAAATGCAGGATTGATCAGACATTTTGTACTTAAATTGTTCAGCATGCAGCCATTAAAGAACTCCTATCGTCAAAAGCTGTAATGCAAGAACAATTCCATATAATGATCCCGGTGATTGTTTCTACTCTAGGATGCACAGGTATATAATATAGATATGTTGCACATTGATGCATTTGCTCTCATGTAGAATAAAATGTAATGCAAAGCTAGAGAGACACTTTCACTGTGTGACGTGCAACAACATTTGATTAAAGAAAATATGAAGCTGGGAAGGAAAATGATAAGACGTGAAAAACAAAGACATGAATATTCAAATGAGAGAGAGTCTGTTTCAAGGTTAACCATTGGTTAAACATGTCAAGAGTTTCTACCATCCTGATATTCTCTCAGAGAGTAGCCATAGTCTGAGGCCATAAAGGGTGGTCACAGCTCTGGTTCAAACAACCAAAAGTTAAATAATCTGCCAGAGTTACCTTGAAATTGCTATGCTTTTTGAGCACATCATGGATCAAGTCAATAACCATGTTAAACAAAAAAAGTCTTAATTGAAGTTTTGTAGCATTTTGCCTAAGATGAAGCTGAATCTCTGTGCTAAATTTTGAACAGTCAACCTCGTCTAAAGGCCAAGTTCATCAATTCAATGACTGGAGAGCTCAAGAAAGAGGCTTCCTTAAAAATAGATGTAAAATACACTGGGCACATGTCCCCACCACTTTTTTTAAAGCATAATTTAAACTTAAAACATAATTTAAAACATGTTCTGAAGCTCACAAGTTAAATAACAGATGAAAACGCTTTTGAAAGGTTTATTTGCACATTAAGAAAACATGCAGTGCAATTAAAATATAGAATTATTCTCCCAATAAGTTAGTATACAGCCTTTTACAATATACATTGCAATGTTTAATGTTGTAAAAAATGTTTCTAAAGTGCGTGAATATATCCAAAACCTAACCCTAACCCTGGGTCGTCAGCGCACCTGTGTATGTGCAGTGTGTATGTGTGGAGTGGTAGTGGAGAAACACTTGCTGAAGAGACCGAGCCCCCGCTTCACTGGTGTTGTGTCGAGTTGTCAGCACCTCGCGGGACTTTCAGATAATTTATCAACGTCTATTATATGTATATGTGTTTGTGTGTATGTGTTATGTGTGTATATATGTGTTTCTTTTCAAATAAATAAAAACATTTTCACCATAAATTGGTGCAGAGCATTCACCAGAATCCAGAACATTAGGTCTTTAATGATCAAAATTTCCTGGGCGATGTCACCCCTTTTAATAATATTTCTGTCACGTTCTGGTGAACCAAATATCGTGTATCGTGATATCTCACGAACTAAGTGTCTCTTCACACCCCTAATCTTAGCACAATACTTTTTAACGCAAAGTGATGCCCTTGTAAATAAATATTATCTGTTCTACGTACACTATACCAAAAGTGATGTAGATGGTCCTAGAATAGAGCCCTGGGGGATTCCACAGAGTAAGAGCTTTAGTTTCTTAGGAACAGAAAAATTTCTCCCTTAGAAGTAGAAATAATCTAAACTAATAAAAAACTCGGCAGACAGGCTAGTCTACTGCAGTCCAAGCAGAATTTCATCTTCAGCTGTATTAATTGCAGCCGTCAGGTCTAGCAGCATGAAAACAGAAAGCTGCTTGGGATTGGATTTGATTCTGAAATTATTGGCCACCTTCACAAGTGCTGTCTGTGTTGTAGTGGGCCCACGGCCCAGACTGAAGCTTTCCAAAGATGTGGTGCATTTCCAGATAACTTAGCTGCTTGAAGACCACTTTTTCAAGCATTTTCCCAAGGAAATGTTGAGTTCAAAATAGACAGATAATTACCATGTGCTGAGTGATTGGGGACAGTTTTCTATTTAAAGGCTTTGCCTTTAGTGCTGGGAGGAGCTGTTTTTTTGCCAGGAGTGGATTGTATAGAATGTTATGTGATGGGCAGCTGTAAGCTGTTTTATTTATCTTTTGAATCTGTGAATAGGAAGGCGTCCAGAGTCTTGACATGAGATCCAACCTCTTTAAGTAAAAGTGTTGTATTTTCACACGATGGGTGCTTTGTCATATGTGACTCTTTATTACATATTATATAGTACCAGATGTAAAATTACAAAGGTCAGATTGAGTGAAAACACTAATATTTTTAAAATCGCAATTTAAAGTTGGTCAACAAGATTTTCACCATTTTTTGTGCTCATTTTCTTTTTTAATCCTAGAGACATTGAAGTACAAGACTACAAATGGGAGAAAACAAGGAAGGAGCTCTTTGTCATCTATTTTCTGTATCCACATGGCCATGGAGATGCAGCCTTAAATTAGCGTTTGACTACACTAGACTGCAATTACAACCTTCCACAATGATAAACATAGTATCAAATATGCATGTTAAATATACAAGTCCATACATATGTCTATATGATTAGGTGAAGATGGGAAAAGTATTTAGGATTAGATCATTAAGTTGAGGTCAATTTTTAATTTGTAGCCATTATCACGCTGTAATTTGCTTTTATTTGGTGTTAATTGGGAATCTGCCTCATTCATTGTCAATATCTTCACATTTTTGTTATAACAATAGTTTATAGTCTTAATTGTCATGTGTCTGTGGGTTTTTTTATATTAAAAAATAATTGTTGTCCTTGGCCATAAGAATACCATCTGAGGAGTATTAAATTGAATGGTATTTGCTTTTGAAATAACTTGAGCACTTTATGAAAAACAGTGTCACCAAAGCTCTGAAAAGACCCTGTGAGCTATTGCAGAGTATATGCAGCAATTATTCAAATGGGTACAAGCCATATTATCCTAGGGATGTTGGCAACGAAGAGAAAACACATAAAAATAAGAAAGTTTAATAGTGCAGCGAAGATCCAAGACTCTCTTCATCTTCAAGAATATATTAAATGTGAAACCAGCTAACTAAAATCATGAACTCTTCAAAGCTCATGAGGAATTCTTCCAAGTTAAATAAACTCTGGAGAAGTCTGTTTATATAAAACCTGTTCTGGCCAGGATTCGAAGCTGCAGGATACACGCTTGATTGAATAGTAGTCACACTGCTTGGAAGCCAGATGTGTTATTGCACAAGTTTGTTAATAAGCAGCTACATAATCAATTACCAGACAAGCGTGTGTCTGCTACTTTTACTTACAAATGGGAAAAAAGGGAGTGTTTCACAGTGGGTAGCCTGCATTACGATGTGTCAGCCTTATTTCTGCCACTTAAATCAATGTTCAAGCTGTGAATAAGTGTACAGAAACTGTGATGCAAAGCAATGGCTGGAAGTGAAAAGATCAATTTACAAACTGAGAAACTATTTTAAAAATGTTGTTATTATTAGTAGTAATAGTAGTAGTATTATTATGGCATTTTTGAAAAGAAAAAAAAAAGGCAACCAAGCTAGTGCTTTCATATCCATATATACAGGGAGAAAGTGAGATTTGAAAACCTACCTACTACCAACACCAGCATTTCACTTTGCAAACAACCACTCAGATCTGTGTTCCTTAATGACATTAAATGTTACAGACACTTTTCTATACCAGGAAGTGTCTGACTCACTTTATATGAATGCTGATGAGACAGCAATGGGGGCATCCAAGTGGCATGCTGATCTGGATAGAAAGAGACTTATTCATATGCAGGCCTGATAGCGACTTTAGTCAAACAAAGTACATCTTTCCCTTCTCCCCGCAGTCTTTTAATGACTTGGGGATTTGAAGATAGAAACAAACACAGAGAATAAGGCTCCATGATGGACCCGTAATTGTATTTTCATTGCTGAAAACTGTTTGTTTACACTGATCTTATCTGGGCTTATTAAAAATTCACAATCAATATTAGCAAGCATTAAGAGAAGACGTGGAACGCATGTGAGATCGAATAGGAATGCAAATGCTATTCAACCTTGAACCTCATAGCAAAAGTGACATATCTCCATATGAACATGACATTAGACAAGAACATTCAGTATCCCCACTCAGAGGAAACTAAAACTTTGTTAAATCATAATAACTGCTAATTTGTACCTGTGTAGTGGCTCTGCATCATGTATAATTGAGTATCATCTATTCTTGTTTGACATATTTCTGCCAGTCAGAGCTTTTTTAGAAAGAAATTTTGTCATCCACAAGTCTCGACTAGACTACACTCCATGTCCATTTGGTGTGGAGCAGCAGCATTAGGAAAGACAAGCATCTATAATGTATTAGAAGTAGCAGTATAACTTTATCGATCCCACCGTGGGAAGGCCCTTTTTACTGAAATGCCACATGGGATTCATTATACAGCACAAAAAATGATCACGACTCCATCCATGTAGGCATTACGGAATAATCAGTGGCATGTAGTAAATAATGACTCAATGCCTACCTGTGCTACTGGCGAGCAATGTTTGCTCTGTGCTATGAATAATTACTATTTGCAGATATTTTGAGAAAAGTAAAACTTATAATAATGCTGTATGAGTTGCAAAATTAGCAGCACATTCATAAACCAAGCAATGAGAGAAAAATAACTTACAACACACACACACACACCCCACAAAATGCAAATAAACTGTAAATTGTATTATTTGAGATAATGCGATGTAAGCACAAGCCTCAAACATATGTTTAATCAGGCATAGATTTGATTAATTGTGCACTAATGTAACACACCCTTTTTTATAATTCATAGCATAAATTTGCATTGCAAATAGATTGACTTTAGCTCTGGAGTATCATACTGGAACATTTGCATTATTAATGTCCATGCTTCAGCAAGGGAGCATAATTATTATGTGTGAGAATGGTGTCTGCTGTCTGATTACTGGACATTTATAACTTTTGTTTACTTGTGCAGACTACAACAGGCCAAAGTATATGTCCGATCAAAAAGATAATTGATGTTCCCCATGTGGATATTCAGCTACCGAGAATGAGTAACCAAGCAGATAACATTATTCTGTACCCTTACCCTCTTTAAATCAGTCAATTAACTCAAAGGCACACATACCTGTCTGCTTAATTGTGTCCCCGGTGCTTAATTATCTGCATACATTTTGGGGAGATGAAGCCTGAATCTGCCAGATGTGGGGGGAAAAAACCTGAAAATATTGCTACAGCTTGTTAGTGCTTGGATACTGATGTACAACGAAAGGCTCAATATATAACTATTTGGAGGTAAAAATGGCCACATAGATCAAACTGTCTTTTGACAAGACTTTTAAAAAGAAAATGTACAAAGGAAGGAAGATGATGGTGGCCTAGAGCCTACATTAATATTCTTTGGCATAATAGCTGGCACTCTTATTCAAAACAAATTAAAAATACGCAAGTATGCCGAATAATTATTTCCTAACTTGCCAAAAATGATCAAGCCAAATGTAGGATATGCCAGATCATAGTCATTGTGAACAGGCAGTAAATTTGTGTCTTGTGTATATATGCTACCTATTTATATACAGTATAATAGAAAAGTGGAAGATAAAAAGTGCAAGATAAGACAGAAGAGATGCGAAAATAACAATAAATAAATAAAAAGAAAACAACATAACCACTCATTGGGGTATTTAGCCATCTAGATTTTTATGTCTTCAAGCTTCGAGATCTCTGAGACTTCTGCTTTGACCCCAATACAATAAAGGTGAATTGGACTTTGTGTGTGGTGCTCAAAGCATTGCAAGATTAAGCATCAAAGTTAATTGTATACCATGGTAGTTGTAGTTTCACCAAAAAAATAATAAAAAATAAAGAAATTAGCTTCTAGCCAATTTGGGGTTTTGTTCCAACTGCCATATGTTTTAGACACCAAAATCCATTTTTTTCTCAGAGTGAATGGTTATGTTTTTGGTTAATGACTCTTATCAAAATATAAGGGCGATGACGACGTTTCAAATGTGACAACACCACCAACATTTCTGAATGATGTGTCTCAGTTCTCCTACATCGTAAATGCAGTTTAGTTTGTTTGGACAGAATATGTAATCCAAGGCGACTGCAGGGAGCAACTCTCACAGGGTTTATAATGGCATAATGAAGAGATAGATGTTGACATCTGATAGCTGGCTACTCATGTTTGCAAAGTAAAATGAACAGAGAGTATGGTGCATAAAGCCGATGCTCATGTTTAACTATTTCTCCAGGGCTTGTGGCTGCTATGAAAATGAGAGAAGGTAAATTACGGACAAAGCTCAGACAAGTCCATCAGGCTTAACTAAATTTACAGCTGAATATAATGGGTTACTGCCAACAGCCTGCCAAATTTGACCTCAAGTGGCTATACCAATACAGCTATTCTGCAGACGAGAAGTATAAATACATAAATGTATCTTTATGGGGTTTCAAATATGTAATAATTCATTGTTTGTCCTCATGAGATACATTTACATAAGATATTTTCAGAAATTTACATATATATATGTATAGCCTCAGACTAACTAACGGAACAAAACCTGTTGGGAAGTAAATATTTCTTCCCTCTGGGTCCAGTATATTTGCATTGTATCTTGTCCTGGTAGTGTTCCAGAGATGGTCAAGTGTTTTCATTAAAGCCTTAATAGATGCATTTTTCACCCCAAACTAAACTTTTCACCTTTACCCCAGTATCATTTGGCAAGAGATCAAAAGAAATCAACAGAGTTAATGAGAGATGGTGGGTGCTGTTAATATTGGGTCCAGGGAACTACATGGTAATCACTGCAGAGATCCAAATTTCACTGAACAGGGGGGAAGTAACTGACTGAAAAATGTTTTTAAAAAAATGTCTTCCACCAAACACGTTTCTTTATCTTTGTTGTAGACAAAATTTGACTCACAATAAGTCAAATTTTGGGGGAAATAAAGCCTGGGGCTAACAAACATGCACAGTATAAAATTATACCTGACTCAATCCTCTGTTATTCACTAAATCTTACATACACATTGTGCAGAAGCTATACAGCAAGTAGCTGGCTGAATCAATTTGGGCCGACATATTGTTGGTGCAGGTAGACACTCTTGCATCTCAAAAATGTCAAAGCAAAAAAAACTCCTCCTCTTCAAACTCTAACCATTATACAAGTGTTACCCACGCTAGGTGTAGGACTGTAGTGACTTCAATAAGTGTCAGTCCACCACTTTGTCCTGACGGAAATATTTCAAATATGTAGGATGCATTCTTAATGTAAAGTTTTTGTAGTTTTGAAAAGTGAACATGACCAAACTATCCAACCATGTGGTATTTCTAAACTAACTTTATCACTTTCAGAAGTTTTTGACAGAGGTCAAGTCCTGGTTGCAGCACTCTTTCACTCACTCTGACTCAGCCAACTTGACAACACTATTTCACTTAACTCTTTCCCCTGATTAGAATGTTCTCCACGGTCCTGATAATTAGCCTGTTAATTGCCCCTACTTTCAGAAATGCATTTGAGCATTGAATTGATATTCAACATAAATGAGTCCTTGCAGGTTTCATTCAACGGGTCCCAGCTGTTGGATAAATTCACCGCCAATGGAACTCATAAGAGTAACACAATCAGATTTTATGGGATTTTCCGACCCCTCATTATTAGATTCATGGAGCATTATAAATTATTTAAAACTCTTCTGTAGTCTGCTGTGATGCATTTTAGCCCATGCATTGCCCCGACAGGATGTTTGTCATGTGGGGTCCCATAGTTTAGAAAAAAATGACTTTAGAAGTATTTTTCTGAACCTCTTTCTCACATGTCCTACTCCAAAATCAATGATGGAATTGGTGATTACCCATTCTACTTAGCTCTGCAGTAAAAGCCTTTACCATTTCATCCTGTGAACAGTTTCACCTCAGCTAACCCGGAAACGTCCAATAACATTCACATGCATAAACACACACCTTCCCTGTTACAAAGGTTCAGTTTTCCAGTGTACATGTACGTTGCTTCTGTGTTCAATTTGCATTGCACAGACGAAGGTCAACCCCTCCTCTGCAATGCTTTGACAGTTTGAGGATGAAAATCAGGCCGTTCAGTTCCACGCATGAGAGAATTCCTGTTAAGTCTCCCACTGAGGAAAATGGGCCCTGCCCCTTAATTTACCGAATAAGTCAAGAGGACCTATTGATGCATTTGGAACTAACTAGCTGTGTTCAGAGACCCATCTCTTTGCTCTTTCCATTTTATACTGTTCTTCCCTTTTTAATAAACTACATCCCATTCTGTCAACATTTCTGCTGTTTGGACTCTGATATGCCAGCATTGATTTTTTTGCCTAGGTCATCCTTTTGTGACCAAGAATGGGTGGAAAATGGATCAATCCAGCACAGTAATGTTATTGGCAGCTGATACAAAGTCTTCTCCTTGGCCATTTGAGTACAATAAAACAGTTTTTTAATCTAACTGAGGTACACAATTATCCAACAGAAAAATTTTAAAAATTGAGATGTATTTTAAGTGTTGATTTTTAGTGTAAGATGATTCTTGGACAAGTCCAGGGAAATCAATGTTGATTATAACTGTTACATATAAATCATACTGATGTTAAAAACACAAAGAAATAAACAACAGCAGATACAATTAAAGAGATTGGAGCATGACGATAGATCAATATTAAGTTGCATGATGCAGCAATATGCTAATTGCCCATTGGAAATTAACGACTCCAACTGGGCATCTCTCAGCAGAAGCAAAGGTTTGGAGTAAACCGTATATTAACTATTAAGTGGCATGTGGGAGGAATTGTTTAACAAAAACACATATTTAAGTGTACCTTCATTCTGTCCACGTCTACTTTGCTTTGCAGCCAAGGTGAAAGTTCATAATTATACTCCACAGCTGGCAGCCAAAATGAATTTTTTTGACTCGGCTTATACTTATAATTCATAGTCTTGTTGTACATTGTCACCAGAAAACAAAAGTTTTACAACAAAGTATAAAGATTAGTATCCTTGGGGACTACTTTGCAGAGTTTTGAGTGTGGGTGTTGACTGACAGTATTAGCCCATAATACAGTGATAATGAATCAGGATGTTCTGTTTCAGTATGCTATTCTGGTTGCTAAATCCTAAAAAACAGGTGTTAATATTTTTTTTTTAAATATTGGACAACACAATGAATCCATGAATAAAACATAAAATAATACTACAAACTAAGTAAGTATTAACAGAGTTTTGAAATTGGCAGAAGTTAGCTTTACCAAGGCTGTCTGTGTTCAAAGCAACTACTCTTGTTTCACGTCAACATCCTTTCAATCTGTTAATCACGGAGGCTTTTCACTGTGAAGTAGCTACAGAAAATGTGCTGGATTTGTCATTGAGGTTAGGACCGACAGCTATTGTTTGCTATAGCTTTGCACACACCAAGGTATTGACATTTTCAGCTTTTTTTGTCAGTGATTAAGTTTTAAATATTGTGTGTGGAGGGGATTGTTAAAGAGGTGGTATTATGCTCATTTTCAGGTTCACAATCTTATTTAGGGGTTGTACCAGAACAGGTTCACATGGTTTAATTTTCAAAAAACACCACATTTTTGTCTAACTAATCATTTCTGCAGCTCCTCTTTTCACCCTGTTGAAGGCTTCGGTTTAGCTATGGAGTGATACATCTTGCCTCTATATGATCTTTGTTGGGAGTTGCAAATGCGCAGTTCCAAGTTAAGGACTACTAGCCAATCAGAAGACGAGAAGGATGGGTCAGTGAGAAGCCGGTAAACACGGCTTCGTTTCAGCTGTAAATGTTGCCGACCAGCTCGGCAATATGTTAGGACTCAACAGCGTACAACTTGAAAAACAGCTGAAGGCATCCGACACACTACGGTCGTTAGTTAGTGAGCTTCAAATGAGGCTTACTGTTCAGTTTCTCTTGACTGTCCCTCAGGATTACGTTAGTCCGACATCCCAGAGCCTGCTAGCCAAATTAGCCGCGCAATATGCTAACGCCAAATTAGCTAACCTTTAAAATAAACAGAAAAACACGACAACATTTACAGCATCCAAGTTTAAAGTCGGGTCACGCCCATGGTGTTCCATCCTTGAATTGCTACAGAGCTTGTTACGGTTGTGGAACACTCATTTATTAATTTAACAAGCCCTGAAGTGTTCAGTATGAACATCGCAGTTGTTGCAGTGACTTCCATCCTCCGCGGTAGCCATGACCAATAGTATTTCAATTTTGCGGTTATTGCGACAGCCCTATCTGCAACAAAAGTATTTTTCATCCATAAAGATTTAACTGAGCTCTGTCTCTAACAACTTTCCATTGACTGCCTGGAGTAGCTAGTGTTTGGAAGGGAGAGAAGTGTGTGCTACAGCTCAGTATTTTCCCACCACTGTTTTTGAGGTCTTGTCGGAGTAGCCGCTTGGCGAGCGTTATATGACACACATTTTGCGTTTTCCTTTTATCCCTGTGACATCATAGGGATAAAAGGGAAACGGCTGGACTACAAACAAGCTATTTTCTGTGTGAGATGGGAATTGCCTTTGGGGTGGACTTTGGGCTTTTTCACTTTGCAAACCTGTTACATGCACAAAAAAGACATATCACTCAATAAAGGAGAGGGAAAAAGCCAAAAAGTATAATACCACCTCTTTAAAGATGTTTCGGAAGAGCACTTTCAGTGGTAGGGTGATCACACCAAAATGTAAGACTGAATAGCATTGTAAGTCTTTACTGCCTGCCACCATAAGGCTCCTAAATAGGAAATAACTGACCAGGCAATTCATCGTACCCTGATATATATATATATTTTTTAGAAATGTTGTGATAGGATTAGGGTGCATCTAACGGCTATTTTGATAGTCGATTAATTTATCGATTATTGAAACTAAAAATCGATTATTCGGTTTATGAATCGCAAAATTACACAATGCTTAAGTCTTATTTAGCTATCAGCTTTTAAACTAAACTTTCAGGCATGTGTTAATTAATAGTCACGACAATAAAATAAATACATCTTTCAAAAATACATCTTTTAATGTATTTCTGCTGCAGTAAAAGAAATCTGATCTAAGCAGCTGATCTGCTGTTTAGAGACAGAGCAATTTATATGCCAGGGGCCGTACTGCAGAAAGTTCCTAACCGGCAGATCCTTTCCTAACTGCTTGGTAACCATGGTAACAAGGGGTAGGAACTGATTTACTGATTTGTGGATTTGGATTTCACGACGGAGGTTACAAACACCTCTAAGTCATCTGACTTGAAGTTCAGTGATAGTTGTGGTTTCTGCTCCATTTTTAGTGTATGTTTCATAAAAAAAAACTACCAAAAAAACAAGCTGTATAGCTCAGCGAAATTATTTAAGTGGAATTGGATGCTAGGTAAAAGACATAAAAGTTGACCGATGTTGGATCGAGTATTTATGATTTCCTAACCTGAGATAAGATAGGATGAAGTAAGATAAGATAGGATTCCTGAAGTTAGTTAAGATTTGCTGCTGTAATATCAAATTGAGAAAAATCCTATCTTACACTATTCCTATCTTAACTTAAGACAGGACGTTTCTGTAACACGGCCCCAGTACTGCAATACACTGAGACAAACTGACACTTTATACAAAGAAAGGAATAACGTCATGCATTATTTTTGCCAAATTTACAGGGGAGTAGGGGTGGGCATAGATTAATTTTTTTAATCTAGATTAATCTAGATTAATTTTGAAATTAATCTAGATTAATCTAGAT
>JAPMOB010250340.1:0-13775 GCA_029875015.1 Lepomis gibbosus | reverse complement strand
CAATTGGATACTTTTGAAATCTTGCTAGTTTTTTCCAGTGTTGCCTACCCCACGTTTAACATTTCTACCTTCTACATTTACATTGTACATTTTTCTGCCTCTTGTCTTGACTGTTTGTAATTAAGATTTCATACAGAACATGTAGCCTAATCATTTTAAAAGACTAAGAGTCAGCCATGCTAGCAGCTATGAGCCTATACAGTGCGTTGAGTTAAATGCTAATGTTATATGTTTAACTTGTAATTGTGTTGTTTATTTTACAGTACTTCTTTTACAGTACTAAAATGATGAGAACACTTGAAAAGGTAAAATCAATAATACGTAAAATGAATGAGGTAAAGCAGGATTAAATTAGTGAAGTGAAGGAAAAGAAGGGCAAAATAGCTTTCAAAACAGAACTTAAGTAAAAGCCTAACCACACAAGAAAGTTTTAAGAACCTTCTGAAAAGCCCTAATTGTATCAGTAGCCTTCAAAATATTAATTGGCCCATTCTTGCCAATGTCTAGCTACATTGATGAACATTTAATCTCTTCATTAAACATTAACATTAAAAAGTCACGTCATCTCCCCCTCTGCTTCACCCAATCGCCCAGTAACCTTTTTTAACATTTACCCACCATATCTGTGTCTTCAGGACAAAACAAACAGAATCAAGATAAAATTAATATAATGTATAATCTCATTTTCCAGTTATGTGGCTTATCAAGACTTAGGTCGGTAACACCTGTATAATGTCATTTAATGATGAAGAAACACTTTGACATTGTAGTGTGTGTGTTTTGAGTTCACCTTGCTTACTTTATAATCACACCCCAATATGACCAGGTTTCAAGTTGCCAAAGACGTGTGTGCATTGTAGCATCCGTGTGTGCATGTGTGCATGTATGCTTAAAGGGAGGTGACAATCAGGTCACCATGAATCCTGGAAGAATAAGCATTCCCTTTGTTAGGCCTCTAAACAACAGTGAGAGGAGTTCAATAGGTCTTAGCTGGTCAGGAGTAGAAGCACATGGATGGATGAACAAGGAAATACAAAGCAGTTGCATTTTTACTCTCAGCCCCACCACGGTTTTCTGGGCCTTAGCAAGTGCCTGTTCACCATAGCCACCAATGGACTTTACCCAGGTTGTTTGCCTTATGCAGAGTTCAGCCCTATCTTAATATTTCCTCAACATGCAGTATGCTGTTTGTGTAGTGTGTAGCACAGTGCCAGGGCAGCGGGTGGTGTGATTGGAGTTAAGCTGTACAAAGGAATGATGCCATATACGCTTGAACGTCATTCGCTCTGATATGAAATTTGTATTGACTTGATCAAAGTGAACAGACTTGATTTTGACATCTATTCTAAGGAGTGCTATATTACTACCGTCACTGTATCCATGTCATTAAGTGCTGACGTCTTTATACCACATTGTATTTGTATTTTCTGTGAAACTACAAGTTATACATTCCTGTTTTGAGCAGGTTGCCGTTGTAAATGAGAATTTGTTCTCAATTGGCTTACCTGGTTAAATAAAGTTTAAATAAAAATAAATAAATTAGTTAAATTGTAGCTTAGTCTAAATGTTGTAAATGTTGTGTCCAGCCATCACAAACACTCTCCCTCCGCATTATTACATATTTACCACGTAGTGCACTATATTTACTATATTTACTTGAGAGTGTGAAATTTGTCCACTATGTAGTGCCCTAAAAATTCCACAGTGTCTAAGGGTTGTACACTACTTAAGTTGTTGTACAACTAAAATATCGAAAATGTTGTTGTTTTTTTTACTTTTAAGTGTTTATTATATAGGAATTTGTGAATTTCTTAAATTAACAGACAGTGAGATTGATGTTTTTGAGACGCAGACTAAATGAGCAGACCATTGGTGGATTATTAGACATTACCTCTATAAATAGGTGTGTATGTTAAACAGCTTATTTTTTGGTGGTAAATACATCTCATCACGTCTTCTTCTTTGAGCTACTAGAAAGCAGCACCACATGAGTACACTGTATTGTAATTTTTTCATGTGTGTGTACGCCTTTGTTTTTTTTGTTATTTATATCTTGTTCTTGAGGCTTCCAGCTTTTTAAAGGGTTTTGATGAATAAAAACTTTTGTGGAACAAATCAGCTTTGACATTTTTAAAAAAGAAGTAAAGAATTAACAAAAAAAACTGTTTATGCATGTGATCTTTTCCCACATAGCATACTGCTTAACAAGTTTGTCACAAGCAAGTTATGACACAGAAGCCATTTGAGTCCCTTTACAAACAGACACTAAAGAACAAAAATCACCATAGCCATATAATTCAAAAGTACCATTTATTCACTTTAGATAATTTAAACATCTTGCAGATGCTTGCCTCATCTTCAAGGTCTGACATGTACTTGCCCCTCTCCCCCTGAGCCAGATCACAAAAAACAGAAGGGTAACAGCAGCTGGAAAAAAGGGCAACTACCAGAGGGAGCTGTGTTGTACAATACAAACATAGCAAGTTTGGACTGAACAGACATCTCAGTTAGAGCCACACACTACTGGAATAGTCATACACTGCCTTTACATACTCTCATTGTTTTTGTGCTAATGTATTGCACTGTTTTGTAGGTTTTTTGTGTTAAACTGTATTGATGACATTAGATACTAATTTGTTTTGACCTGCCGAGGGACTACAAATGAAAATTAGCTCATTAGCAAACTTCAGCATATTTAAATTCAGTGTAAACTGAAATGTTGCTTAATATGCAATGTCCATGGTAAATAAAAGTCTATTGATGGAGATCAAAGGAAGACAGGTAGATCTCTGACGGAGCAAGCACACATTTTGGGCAGCGTAGCTAGAGAAATATGAAAGGCAGATACACTAGGTAAGGGTTTGATCTTTCACAGTGGAAGTGGAAAGTCAAGGTATTCCATGTGGGAGTTGTAAGTTGTCATTGATTTTTAGTGTGTTTACGTACACAAACATTTCTGGTTGGGGCCTAAAATAGAAACACAGGCTTTTTTTTAACCTTAACCCTATTTTCCCACCTTGTTCCATGAAACTAATCAATTGTGTCCACAGCATTCTCAAATATTTGACTTGAGCTGACACGGTACACAAAAATCTGAGTAGTTACTAAGGATCAAGTGAGACACAAATCAGGGACAACCTGATAATAATAAATCGTTAATTAGTAGTTAGTTGATTCTCCAAATGGAGGATATGTGGCCGATAATGATGATTTCCTAAAGAACTGATTGGGAGATACGATATTAATGAATCATCAGGTAATGATTACTTGATAAATATCTGTAAATCGACATACTGCCCACTTTCTTCATGAGTCGTTCCTGATTAACTGTGTAACAGCTGCTGAGCGGCACAGAACTAGCAATGACTAATTACCCTTTTGGGGCCCCCTCAAATGATACAAATTCCTTATTACACTATGACAAGTAGATATAGAGCTTTTCAATTCACCAGTAAAGACTCATGTCATAATCATAATCATCAAGTGGCTATTAATGATTCAGATTTAGTAACTACCCACAATTTTGTGTACAGTATTTGTAAAGCGTCAACCACATGTCCAGAGAGGGCAGTTAACAGAAAGCTGTATGTAAACAGGTAACCTTAATTCCATACTGCATCTGAAGGGACTGAGATCAATTAGAAAAGAAGTGAAGAAGTAAAAAATAACAAATTTAACCTGGCTAATTTTAGGCATATAAAACCATAACAAAAACCTCTTTATACATATACTTCTTAACCCTGTAAAGCCTGAACCATCAAACAATTGGCAGAAAATTCTTTTTTTAAAAATATGGAGTGGTTATTATACCTAATGCCAAAATAAAAAAAAACATTTTTCAATAACCCTTTGCATGTATGCGTTTTGTTTTTATCATATTTGATACATTGCAATAGTTTGCCCACATCATGTTTTTTTAAAACAACAAAAAACATGCAGAACATGACATATTTTAAGCCTTTTATCATCAGCAGCAACATCATCTTCCCCTAACTGCTCAATGTCACTTGAATTGCCATAATCAGAATATCTTCAATGCTTTACTTTTTTGCCACTTAAAAAATATAAACCAAACACAATTCACAGTGTATTTCTCCTCTGAATTTGTCAATTTTTATTTTTACTTAAATAATTAAAAGAGTGTATGTAGCTTAATGGAATTCATCATGAAGGATATGCATTAAAACTACGATTTACAGATGTATACATAAATTACCTTATATACCTGCTGTATCTACTTAATTTGATGCACACATTTTCAACACGATTTTACTATAAAATAAGTTATGGGATATAAGTAAATATACATTGTTTGAATCCAATAAAAATTCATATTGAAGTATCCACAACAATTTGAAAAATTGGCAAAAATTGCTTTGTAAAACCACCTGAAAGTCACTGATTGACAACCTCCATCTTGGCTGTCTCAATTGAAGGACCTAGTGGTTCCCAAACTTTCTCACATCAAGGATCCCTAAACTGACACAAATAGACCACGGAAACCCATTCTGATAGAATTTTTAGAGCTTTTATTACAGAAAGTGTATGAAATTATTCCACTTTTTGCTGGGGACCCCCCTGGAACTTCCTCACTGTTTTTGACAGTTTTTGACATTGTCATTGATTTTTAGCTACAACCTTAAAACCATCCCACCATACTGGTTTATTTACAGAACATTAATGCGTCAGTATTTACTGTCAAATAATACAATATAACATATTAGTCAGGGGCCATTTTTCTGTGAGATGAGTGTTTTTTATACTTTATGTACATTTAGCTGATAAAACTAATACTAATGTATTTTTACATTAAGTACTTCTTCCCTCGGCCCTTTCCTGATAGTAGAACATTGTTTTTCTGCAGAGCTGCTGAGTCAGATGCTCCATTCTTCTCTGAGTCCGGTTAGTCCAGTTAGCTAGTTGTTGGTGACCCTGAGGATAATCAAATCCTTTTTACATGACGCCCAAAGTTAGTGTGACGTCTTCCTACCTTTAATTTAGAAAAGGTGTGTACAGCTGTGACTAATACTGGGAGTGGGTGGGAGGCACGGCGCTTCTGATGTGCAGGAATTTGTGGCTGACTGTTAATGGCTGACATGTGAGAAGCAGCTGTTTGCGTCATGCAGCATAAACATTAGCTTCTTATACATTATAGCATTAGATCATTATATTACCACAATGTTTAATATATGTGTACCTTTTGTTTTTTTAATGAAACTAATTAAAGAAACCTTGACCGGTTGCCCCGCCCTTTCTGTGTGGAGTTTGCATGTTCTCCCCGTGTCTGCGTGGGTTCTCTCTGGGTGCTCCGGCTTCCTCCCACCATCCAAAGACATGCAGGCTAGGTTAATTGGTGTTTCCCTAATTGTCCTTAGGTGTTAATGTGAGTGTGAGTAGTTGTCTGTCTATGTGTGGGCAAAGATGGACTGGCGACCTGTCCAGGGTGTACCCAGCCTTTCGCCCAATGTCAGCTGGGATAGGCTCCAGCCCCCCCACGACCCTGTATGCAGGATAAGCGGTTGACGATGGATGGATGGATGAATTTTTATATATTTGAAGCCTCTCTGTATCTTTCTAATCTTTCTTCCAAACAGAAACCACATTCTAAATATTTATGATATATTTGTGTTATGTAAATGTTAAATTGTTCAATGCATTTTGCTTGACAATTTATATTTATACTGTCTGCTGCTAAGATGAAGTGTCACTATATGAAGCAAAAAAGTTTCATATTATTATCTGTTATTACGTTTGACTTGACACAGTTTCACTGGACACACATAAGGACAAGTGTACTAGCATAAGCTTACATCACAGTTAGGACAGGGATGTTTTATTATAATACTGATTGTTTGTGGGTTAAAGAAAGGACAAAGAGTGCAGCACTTCTTATGAATTTTGAGTTGCAAAAGTGCTGGCACGTGGCCCTTCACTCTGCCAACTATTCAAGTCATGCAAGTGTGGACTGTTGTGTGAACTTTGGTGAAACTGAGTGGAAATGTTTGTAAGCAGTAACAACATTGTAAATTCACCACTTGTTTTTCACTCCCTTGTGCTATGTATAAAAGTGGATGAACAATCCTTTAAACAAAAATTTCTAACAACATTAACATTGCTGGATGCTTGTGCAAAGAATTTTATTAATACAGATTCCGCAAGGAAATCCAAGTAGGTCAACTATGACTGTGGAAGAACAAGCCGTCACTACGGGGTCAAAATCCTTAATGCAGTCAATGTGAAATTACTTAGGTTCGTAAATAACTGTCTGTGCTTGATTCTATCTATACAAGCAGACTGTGAACACATTCCAGATGCTGAATAATTGTTTTCGATGAAGCTTTCCTTCCCTTTTCTGTTCATCTCACCTTTATTTACCCCACTGTAGTGTAAAAAAACATCACACTTTCTCTTCTGTCTGCTGTCTACAAGAAACAAAGCTAGAAAACTCTGCCTGTGCTGCAGCACTACAGTCAAAACTGTGTCACTGTGTCATAAGTAATGGCATGACCAATCACAGTGCAGGTAAGCACGAGAGGCTGAAAAGGATCTAGCATCAGCCCAATCACACCAGAGCGCTCAGCCAATCAGGATGCTCGCGCTCAGTGGCAAAACGTCTCTCTGTGTGAAAATATCAAACCGTCTGGATGTGTGGCCATGCCATGGATGCAAACATGCAGCAGCTTGTTGTTCTTGGTCCCTGTGGACAGAGTTTCATTAACACGTGTTTCTGAGAGCTAATGTAGCACGTGTGATCAGCTTCCCCTTGTGTGTCAATACATGCCAGTGTGAATAATTTGTGCTTCTATGGTGAGAAGGAGCTGCGTGAAAGGTTATAGTTGGTTTTAGAAAGCAAGATTTGGTTATTGATGAAACCACATTCACATAAACAGCAACAGTTTTGTCAATTTAGTTTGTTCTATAAAAAAATCCCAACCCCCCTGTACCCAAACTCATCCTGTTCCTTCCCATCTCTTTTTCTCTTTAATTGGATTATACATGCTTCTTGCCAAGAAATGAGCCACGAGGTAACTTTGTCCTCCGCTCACATTTCCTCTCCATCACTCGCTGCATTTTTCCTTTCTTTTCTGCTTAGCAAAACTCACCACTCCCTCATCCTTCCCGACACATGGCTTTAATGCAGAGTTTCCTTCTTCTGTTGAGGCAGAACTGGTTTGAACTAGTATGATGTTATAAAACAAGACAGCACAAGTGAGTAGCATCATGCATCACAGCAAGATAGATGCTCAGCGCACATGCTGTTTTTCTTGCAGTTTCACATGCAATTTTTGGTTAGATTACCAAAATGTCAGTCATTATTATTAATAACATATAACTATGCAAAGTTGCAAGGCACTTGCACAGCCTGTGAGTGTGAGTGCATGCTAACTGACTAGCATCTTAACACTGAGTTTGCCCTGAGGGGAGGGGGCGGGGGTTATTCTGCAGCTCCATTTATGAGACCCCATTTTTTCCTCCTTACATAACATGTGTGTTTTTTTTTCTCCCACTCCACACAAGAACCACCATGATCCAGCCGGTGGTTGTCATGGCAACAGGGCAGCATCCCTCTCCATCCTTTGTCCAGTGTCTCCCCTTCGTTTGAGCTTCCCAGGCGGAAGGTGGTTTGGATTCTGCATGCAAATCCAACCCCCTAATTGAGCTACGAAGCGAGGAGGTGGAAGGGATTTTAAATGGTGACTGAATGTCATGATGTCAGGTGTCTTTCTTTCACAGATCATTGCGAGGTGGTAAACTCCCCACATCCTGCAGTGGCTTTACAATACTCAAGTGATAAATAAGAGGATGATAGTACCTAATCATGAGATGAATACAACAGATCCATACAGTTTTCCTGTCAATTATATAAATGGATAAAAATGTTATCTTTAGGTGATGTTTTGACTATCCACATGTTCAAAAGGATAAAAAATATATTGGCACAGGTGGAATGAGTGGGTGAATTCAGGAAAAGAACATTGTGTCCTTGTTTTTCTCTGGGAATGTTTGACGGGGAAAAAATGGAACCATAATGCAGTGTGGGCCCCTGTAATTGTGTGCAGCAGGCAGGAGCTTTTTGACATGGGTCTGTGTTATCTTTGTTAGGTTCTTGTTTTTGGCACATGGCAAGAAGGAGTGAATGCATGTGGGAGGGAGTTTAACTTTGCATTTTCTCCACTATCCCTCCACTGCTTTCTTGCTGTACTTTATAACAGCTTGAACGTAGGATGTATGAATATAGGCAGAAACAGAAGTATGGATAAATAACATGCTGGATTAGCCCTATTGTTGTTTCATGATACTTTTTTAAGCTGTTCTCCAAACTTGGCATTCTGTGCCACGTTTTTACTTGAAAATGTAACACAAGCACTTGGAAACCCGCAGAGATGAGCACAAAGTACAGGGCAATGAGTTTGTGGATTTGGGGAGAAGAAAACAACCAAAATGAGTTAAAGTAGGTGTTGGCTTCAGGACAGCCAGCATCCTCTGAAACAGGACTGAACCTGCCCTCAACTTTATGATTGGTTAACTTGTTCCTGGCAAAGCCAATCAGTGAGCTGACTAATGTTCTGTTGTGACGGCCGCGGGGATGTAGGTGAAAGGTCTCAAAGCAAACTCTCTAGCCCTTCCCCCAAGTGAGGAGAGTACACCAGAAGTAAATGTTTATGCCCCGTGAAATGTTTTCTTCTTTTTAAATGTCTCCTTGTTCTGTCGGTAGGGAAATAAAGAATTCTGTCACTATATCTGTGTTGAAACTCTCTCCTAAAGACAACTTTGACTTAAATACTAATGAACTGACATGTTCTTAACAAGCTGCAGAACTTGGTCACAGACATCACATGCAGGCAGTAAAAATAGGCTGAAATATTTTGGAAATCTTTTCTGCACGTTTGTCTGTATTAAGATAAAAGTCAGAAATAAATCAATTCTATCATCTGCATATGCTCTTTTTTGGTAGAAATTGACCCCAAATCCAGAAGGCACACTACAGCTTTAACTAAGCTGTACCCAAAGAATTAACACATTTCTGACACCAGTTTGCCTGGTTTGTTTAGTTAATAACAGGATCTAGACAAAGTACTTCTAGTTCTCAGCCACAGTAAACAGAGGTGCTGCGTAATTCATGACACAGCACTTGTGGGAATGTCTGTTGCACGGAAGGAATTTAACAACAGTCTCGTGAGTACATCAGTTTCCAGTTACATCTTGTTGTGTCCTATAAACCAGTCAGAACAAAGCTGCTCTTGAGCTCCTGCCAAGATGTCAGCCACACTTAAACAGCAGAACATTTAGCAAAAGAAAGCACAGCCATAGAGGCATTACTAGACTTATCTTAGCTGCTCTTCACTTTACTGTGTTTTTTATGTTAACAGCCAACTGCTGTGGCACCAGATGTTTGAACAGCTTTTACAAGTGTGAGCATTTGTTTTAGCCTGGATATCTGTTTCAACTGATCCTGTGGCCAACTAGAGACACAAAAAAAAATTATATAAATAAATCAAACTGTTAGATGAACTCAACACCACTCTCATTTGCCTAGTAAATATGAAGCTGCAGCCAGCAGCCTGTTAGCTTAGCATGACTGGAAATGAGGAAGCAGAATGCTTGGCTCTGTCTGAAGTGACCAGTTTGTCTATCAAAGTGTTCAATCAGTGATCTTTGTAGGTGCTGCTTGGCAGGTTTTGGATAGAGCCAGGCAGGCAGTTTCCTTGTTTATCCTAAATATAGCCTTATAATTACTGTAGAGGCTGTATCGATCTTCTCCAACTTGTGAAGCAGCATGGGTCAGAAAAATGTCAAACTATGCCTGTAAAGTCAAGAGTCATACAGCCATGCAGTGATAAAAATAAACATTTTAAATGCAATAAAAACACCAGGTTCGGTAAACGTGATGTTTTACCAACTTGGGTGCATTACAATATCGCAGTTAACAAAAGGATAAAACTCCTTGAGGAAATCTACAAAATGGCATTATGGACAGATCACATTTGAACAACATACGTCTGGGTACAGACATCTACAAAGTGTACCATACAAGTTGACCCAGTTTCTCAAAATCTGAAGACATTAAACGCTGCCATTTAAAAATAGACACTTCATAAAAATCAAAGAATTAGTAATGTTGACGACTGGATAGTTGAAAAAGCAAGTCAACATATATTAACAGTACATGAACTAGTCAGATTTATTAAGTTACACATGCTGCCCAGCTTTCGCAGCTCTACTCTTCTGTGCGCTTTAGTTCATTTTAGTCACCAACAGATGACATGGGCTAGAAAAACAGTGTTACAAAAGCCAATCCCTTCTAAAGACAAGGGGAAAGACATACCCTGTCATTGTTGCTGTTACCAACTACCAAAGGATATTAACTTGTCATGTTTTAAGTTGACCAGCCAACTTTAAACCATTAAAATGCAGGTTAAAATCATCTCAGTGGGATAGAAATACAGTACTAGTTTAAAGAAAAGATAAAATTCAGGAGGGCAGTGGGAGTCAAGTCTGAGTTGTGGATTTAGTAATCCGCAGGTTCATCTCCCTCCTCGTTCAGCAAACAGGTGCGGATCAGGGCCTCGGTCACACCATACGGGTCGCAGTTGGCAGATGGGCGGCGGTCCTCAAAGTAGCCCTTCTTCTCCTGGCCGACGCTGCGAGGAATGCGGATGCTGGCACCACGATTGGCCACACCAGCGGAGAATTCGTGGATGTTTGAGGTTTCATGGTGGCCAGTGAGACGACGGGCATTGTCGAGACCCCCTTTGGGATCATAGGCACGGATGTGATAGCTGTGCCTCTTCCCAAGCTTCTCAATGGAATCTTCAATAGCTCTGAAAGACAGAAATAACAAGATTCCCATCAGAGATTGAAAATGCAAAACATTTAATTCAAACAGAGCTGTCAAGCCAACCCCATGGTGCTTTTGATACTCACTTTAAGCCACCATCTTCCCGCATCTCCTTTGTGCTAAAGTTTGTATGGCAGCCAGCACCGTTCCAGTTACCAGGGATTGGCTTGGGGTCAAATGAGGCTACAACGCCAAAATCTTCACAGACACGGTGCAGAACGAAGCGTGCCACCCACAGATGATCTCCCATGTTGATCCCTTCACAAGGGCCAACCTGGAACTCCCACTGAACACAGAGTTCACTATTATAAGTTACATTTTGTAACTGGCTGTTTAAAACCATGAAAACATGTCCAAACATGGATTATTATTTTTAATCATCTCTACCTGAGCGGGCATCACTTCTGCATTTGTGCCACAAATCTGGACTCCAGCATACAGACAAGCTCTGTAATGGGCCTCCACTATATCTCTGCCATAGGCTTTGTCAGCTCCCACACCACAGTAGTATGGACCTGTAAATATGGTAACGTTAAACAAGCCATCCAGACATTGATTCATGCACCCATTTACACAATCACTTTAAACTAGCTGCTTACCTTGTGGTCCAGGGAATCCATTAGATGGCCACCCAAAAGGGTGTCCGTCAGTGCCCAGAATGGTATACTCCTGCTCCATGCCAAACCAGGGATGTTGGTCCTCCACCATCTCCATCACTTTCTTGCATGTGATGCGAAGGTTGGTTTCTGCACAACACACAATTCACTTTAGAAGACCCCCAGTACAGTCATGTCCAGTTACCTCAGCCAGTTTTGCAAGTCACCTTTAGTGGGATTTAAATGGCTATACAAATTTTACAGAATGTCTTAATTTCACAGCTACTTTTTTGTCTCCATAGTGGAAGTTGTAAAACAAAATTGCCAAGTGTTGAGAAGTCCCCTCAAGATGATGGAAAACAGACTAGGGAAACTGTAGAATTCAGTTAGTTTTAAATTTCTGTTTTTTCTGCCCATAAACTTGCTAATGAAAGGCTGATATAGCGATCACTTCTATATGTACAAGCCTCAACTTCCAAACGCTTGCATCAGTGTGCATGCATGTGCAAATGTGTATTTGTGTCAGAGCACGTCTGTGTGCACACCTGTTTCGAATTTGTCTTTGCCATATTTTTTCATGCCATTTGAAAGAAACCACAGAGCGTGGCCCATTTCAGTATAGATTACATGCTTGCTTCATCCAACATAAGAAATCATAGCAGCTAAATATACACCTTCATTTCTATGAGCATAACGGATTTCTGTGCCAAGTAACATTTCTAGATCTCCTTATGTCCCGCCCATCTTGAACTGTCAGACCAATCAAGTCTGCTTCATGTTAAGTAGGCATTCCTCTTTCAGTTAAAGCATCTTTTAATTTAAATTACTTGTTTTATCTTCATATAGTTTTTATTTTGTAGAGGAAAAAAATAGTCTAAGATTCTTTGTTAATGATTTGTTACCTGCTGGTTTGCCATTATACTTCAGTACTTCACACAGAACCAGCTTGTTGGGGTCTTTACGGAATGGATCACGGAACATGGCAGAAGGAATCAGATACATGTCGCTGTTGGAGCCCTCAGCCTGATAGGTGCTAGAGCCATCGAAGTTCCACTCAGGCAGATCTACAAGAGGAGAAAATATTATAATACACTGTAAAGTTTATGGTGCTATTAGAAAAACATTCGTGAAGATTCACGAGGCCACTTACCTTCGATGCTCTTGGGCTCAAAATCCAGCGTCCTGGTTTTGCACCGGAGCCCCTCTCCGGTTCCATCAATCCAAATATACATGGCTTGGACTTTATCCCCCTGAGGGAGCTCCATGTACTGCTGCTTGACAGCTTTACTCAATGTGGCGCTGGCGGACGTGGCCATCTTTATTTCCTACTATAACACACCTGAAGAGAAGAGATGCAGCTATGAGACCACGGTGCGCTCTGGATCACATGTTGCGTAAAGTGGGGTTATGGGCGAAAAACACCCCACCCCCACAAAAAACAGCACCATTGTCTTCTTCTAGAAGAGAGAAAGGGTGCAAAAAACGCGTTGAGGATGTAAAAGAAAGCAGTTTTCCAGTCTTTTCCCCTCCCCCCCTCCACGTTGAAAACAAATGGAAAAGCCACCGCATGTGGAGGACTAAGTTATTAAGATTCAATTTAACGACACAGACCGCCAGCTCAAATAATGGCTCATGGAAAACTAAGTTAAGAAAAAAAATGGATCAAACAACAACGGGCTACATCATGTTGTTGTAGTCATGGTTACAACACTGCCAGCGCGAGGCAATATTACATCATACGTTTCCTCATTGTGGTCCATCACCTACAACTGAAAGCCGTATTTAAAACTACTACTAAAGACTCGCAGAGTTAAACAACTAAACCAGATTAAAACACGAACCGAAGGGAGAGTAACGTTAAAGCCCTTAAGCAGGCAGGTGTTAAGTACGAAGTCATTGTCTAAAGTCTGTAACAATGAAAAGTCTGGCACAGTGAGTAGTAGCCTAGATGCTGAGCTCACCGCTCTTCCGTGATGAAGTTAAACACGGAACAAAAAGCAAGTATCGAAAAACATCAAAATTACCTGGAGAAACCGGGAAATTGAAATAAAAACTAAAGGACTGGCAGGTCCAGGTCCAGTGTCTTGTCGTTTGCTGTGTCGCTTGTACCTCTCTCATTCTCCGGTGCGGAACCTCCGGATCCGAGCACATTTATAAGAGCAGGAACTGGGATGTCGCGTCTTTGATTGGTCGGAGAGACTACAGCCTGTTTACTCCAAGGTAACTGAAGGCACATCATTGGACAGGCTGCAGACGAGGCTGCAACGCCCCCTAGCCCGAGCTTTGCTGCGTGTTACTATGCGTGACCCTCCAGTTGTGTGTGTGTATGTGGTTGTGGT
>JAPMOB010250339.1:0-23886 GCA_029875015.1 Lepomis gibbosus | reverse complement strand
CTCTTAATCTTTCATTTACTTTTTATCTACTGTTTACGAACTTATTTGATTTACATTTCATCATTTTTTGTTTTTATTATTATTGATTCCTTTATTAATCATTGAGTCATTTATTGTGTTATGCGTCGGGTGTTTAAAAGCAACTTTGCGTATTTTTGTTTTAATTAATTGAGGATATTGTTATTCATATTAAATAAAAAATATTGCTTATTTCGCTCCTGGATATTCCAAGAACCTCTCTGGTGACGTTCCCATTGGTTGAGGGAATCCTTCATTTATTAGAAAATCTTATAAGTTGTGTTCTACAGAAGTTTAAATGTATTCACTTGACAAAATCATTTTTTTTTCTCTGTGAAAACTTATTTGTTGCAGAAAAAAGGTCAATTTTAACTCAACAGTTTTAAGTAAACATTACTGTCGAGCAGGAACACGGGCGTAAATATTAGGTTTATATGTCACATGACAAAGTCAATGTGGATATATAGTAAGGAACTACACTGTGTTTTAATCTGTTACATGACTGTTGCTGCACATCTGCTGTCATTGCTGTGATTTCTATTGTTCAGTCTTTATTAGTTCTAGTGTTGCTGTGTTTAAAGGTTTCAGCTTTCACATCTCTAATTTTCCCCATTCTTCTGTTTTCCCGTCAGTATTTCTTTTGTGCTCCAGTTCCCCAAAAGAGGTCATTCCTTTCTTACTAAATGATGGAGGGGAGTTTGAGGAACAGAAAGCTACTAATGGTGACCATACTTCCCTTTATCATCCACACCATCAGTATGAAACACACTCGTGCACCTAAACAGTGATTTGTGAGACTCTCCGATGGTTAAAGTGTCAGTCTTTCTTTTTTTTATTATTTAGTACAGCAATCTTACTGCTATCTACATGCAACAGTAAAAAAACTCTACTTCCTTGTTACACAAAATTTTTTGGTTTGAATCAGTACAAAAGAACAAACGATTGACTTTTTAACTTTAAACCTTTTTTTTTTCCTGTCGTAGGTAAGAAGTTTTTCTCAGATTTGTATGCATCATCTCAAACTACTGTAAATTACCTTTATTAAACCTGATGTATAATTATGATTATTATTCTTATTATTGATAAAATAATAGTAAATAATGAGTAAATTATGTAAATACGTCAGAGTTAGTCAAAAGACTTATTTTTCCATCCCTGGAACATAATAACAGTCAACCTAAAAAACCTAAAAACAAATCTAAAATTAATTTACAGTGATTTAAAATGAAGCCGTTCATTATGAGAGCATGCAACTAAAAAATGGATAAAAGAAAATATTAATCCAGAGAGAGACTGTTCTCAATGTATGGAGAGCGGGTCAATGGAGCCAGTTTTTACTTCCAATGTGTGTCCAACTAAAATATGGTGCAGATCTGGGACAGTTTGGCTCTAAAGTAGATGGTTTGTCTCTTGGCACAGGGCTTAGGGCTGTGGGAAATAATTGATTTTTAGAAGCATCGCCACGCAGACTTGGGCGATTATGAATCGATTCACAAATGTCGATAATAATCGATTATCTAGAAGTTAATTGAAATGTAATATTGATGGAACGAAAAAGGCAGAACTCGGAAATGCGGAAGTGCAGCTCCGGACTGACGGACAGTTGTTGAATGAATAGCCCAATCCCAATGCCCCCCCCCTGAGCCCTGAACCCTCACAGACTTTACTGACGTCCCTTGGAAAGTGAGTTTAAGAGGCTGCGAGGACTCAAAATGCTGTTAACAGGTACGGGACAGCTCTTTCCGACTTCATCACATTACCTTGACAACGCTGAAACATGTTGGACACTTTTTATTTTATGTTTTTGCCTGATTTTTAAGTCCTGCAGCCTCTCGCCCTGCAGAGTGGAGGAGAGGTAAATGTCAAAATATTTGTCAATAATCAACAGGCCCACACTGTTGTTGGTCCAAACAGCATCAATAAGTAAAAACTAAAATAAACACAGTGTGAAGGCTAATAAGGTGCCTCTGACTTCATGTGTTCTATGGACCTTCTTAAGTTAACATCAGCGTTGGTGGCAATGCTTGTTTGTTTGCTTCTTCTTCTCCTATATAGGCGGATTTGCCGTGATTTTTCTCTCGCTTCCGGGCTTCCCCCGGTAACCCTGCCAACCCCCATGTCATACCGCGATGAACTGTGGGCTATTTCCTCAGGCAAAGCCTTCAGAAATGCGAAATGCGGACTTACGAAAAGGGTCTAAAAAGGGCTCAAAATGTCCGCGAGAGAGCCCTCGCGCACTTGACGATTTGACAGTGGGACGGCCCTAAGCCCTCACGGACTTCCTGAGAACGCGCCTCTAAGTCTGTGAATCTGTGAGGGGGGACACTGGGATTGGGCCCAAGACTGCCGCTACTAAACACTACACACGATCAATAAAATCAACAGCGCAACTATCGTTAATGATTTCAACCCACGTGCTTAGCGAGCGTCCTCTCCTCATTCTTCAAAGCGCAGCTACGTGACAGTCGTCATTCATCCACATGTGGAGTACACAATGAAGTCTTAAGGTTCAAATTACTCCATCCCTTTAACCTACAATTTGCTCGCCACTATTTCTATGGGCCTCTGTCCATCACAGGGTGAATGAAATGGATGACTTTTCAAAAATGTGTCGTCACATGACATGACAATTTTTTATCTATGGTTGTTGAGAAAAAAGGGGGGGCTCAGCTTCCTCAAATCACCCTGCTCTCATCTACTTTGTTATGGCAGAAAATTGTGGCCTCTTATACTTAGTCTTTAATATTATTATTCCTATTCTTGTTGTGTCTTATAGATATATATGTATTGTTTTTTTAACCTTTCCTCTCCTACGCTCCTTATGTTAGTCCGTCCACATTTCCCAGGGTTTAGGTCAGAGCTGTGAGATTGTTTTGGTGTTCTCCTCCTCTTGTTGTTCCTCTCCTCTCCTTGAATGTTCATTCAAGGCTGAGAGAGGATCTCTGTTCCCCAAAACATAGAAACCTAGACTGTGTAAATAATGATGCATCCCTTTGCTCGGGGCCAGACGCCCGAAGCCGCCCTGGGCAGCAGGTCTCTGGACCAGCTGTATGTGTGTTTTAGTGCTTATCTGTTTATTCTGTTTTATTAATACATTCTTCAAAGACAACGGTTGGTTGTAACTCAATTCTTTGCTTAATCCCTCACCAGGAAGATCCAGCTTCCAACATTTAAAGTTTTTAATACATTCAGTAGACATGAAGAAACATTAGCATCCTCTCAAAGTCTTTGTCATATATATTAATTCCCCTTATTTCTCTGTTTTGGTCTCCGTCAGCTCAAGTGAGAGAGGGAGAGCGACGGATCTAAGGCCAAGGAAGTGGTTGCTAACTGTGCCTGCGGCTTGGCGCTGGGCAGGTAGTGTGGCGTGGGATCAAAACAGCAGGTTGGTCAACTAAGAACCTGATGAGAGCGCCGAGGCTGAATCAAAACAGTAAAGTTGCAGGCCATAAAAATAAAACAATGAGAGATGCTGACATGCTCAGTAGGGCTGAGCGGATAAGAGTTTTTTTTGTCACTTTTAACTGATTGTTAATCAAAAGTTTAATTTAATCTGGTAAAAAGTGAAATAAAAAGGCTGGTCAGCGCTGGTTTCCTCTGAAGGACATCTGTTTCTGCACACAATTAAAATTCCAGCAACAACAAAAGTGAAGTGAGACTCTTATTTAAAAAATAAATAACTTGTAAATTGTGCTGCGGCTCCTTTAAGCGTCTAAAGTAAAACAGTCACTGCTGGCCAGCTGCGCGTTTCCTGTTGCTGCTGAGGATATCTTGGTGGGTGTGCAGATATGTCATGCTGTGTTTTCGCAACCATGGCGTAAAGTGAAGGGGGTTGTTTCTGGTTTGTATCCAAGCTAACCACACAGGAAGTCAACAGCATTAATATTTTTATCTGTTGCTAGGGCAAATGTCACCACATTAAAAAAAAAAGAAGCAACAGACAAGAGCACGCCACGCTGTAGAGCTGAATATTTTACACCCACATCTAACATTACAAAAATCAAACGGTGTTTAAGCCGTGAATCAATAAATGCCTCACATCATCTCAGTAAGTGAGGTGTTTCTGACTCAAATACCATTTTGTACATATAATTCAATATAATGCAGTGTTGTACATCATCAAATTTCAAATAACAGCCTACACGAAAAGTAACTTAAAATAACGTCTTTTCCAAGGTCGCACTAGTTATTTTGTGTTTTTAATGAACTGTTCTTCATTGATATTTAAAGAATTATTTTGAGAAATACGCTTATTTGTTTCCTATCTGAAGTACAAAACAGGAGCAAGGACAGGTTTTCCCTAGTTTAGCTTTGGAATATGTTCTGGGTTTAATCAACAGATGAGCAAAAATGTTAAAACCGCAATTTGTTCTGTCAGGGGGAGGTACGTGCTTCATGCCTCTCCGGAAGAAAATTGTGTGCATTTTAAAGTTAAATGCATTAATTTGGTGCAAAATTAAGAGGCTTTCTATGAAGAACTTTAAAAAAAAATGCAACAAAATTCAAAAAATTTATACTGTAGATGTTTTTCTAGCAACCCTAAAGCAAAAAATAATAGTAATTTTCCCAAACATGTAACATGCTTCATACTTTCTGTGAATATAATCTAAATAATCTTATTTCCATCCTGTTTAGACGCCTTTGGTCGTTTTGAAAACCGGACAGCGTCACACTCTGAAATGTTAACATGAGATGTGTAAAAATATTTTCGGTTCATTTTGAAACTATGGTCTCACTAATTAACTGGAAACAGCGACTGAACAATGTCTGTGAAGGTTCTCAGCCATCCAGGTCATAGTTATTCGAGGAACGTGGAAACCAAGGACAACTGGACTGTGAAGACGTAAAAGCGATCCAAATTAAAAAGTGTAAAACTCGGAAGACGGTGCTGGACACTTGTGAGGCTGGACGGGGACGCGGGTCCAAGGTTTTGTTTCAGAGAGTAAAATAATAAAATAGGTGAATGGATGAGGGGAACTCAGCTATTTAACCTCTGCGGGATCTTTACCAAGATGATGAATGTTGCGAGCTTGTTAGCGCTCCGAGGGCCGTTATGGAGCCACCGAGGTCTTGAACGACCATCGTTGGCATCCTCACCTGAGGCCAAAAGTGAGCGTTTGTTTAGTTTCCTTGTGAGAGATGATGACTTCTTCGAGCGTCTTCCACCAGCTCCAGTTAACCTTGACTTTAAGCTTCCCTGGAGAAATGAACAATGGCTACCTTCTCTCCACGTTCCTGCACCCACAGCTTCCTGCTCATTTGCATCTGCTGAATAACCGCAGGCTCTCGGGCAAACCACAGATTAGACTTCCTTTTTTTTGTGCCCGCCTTTATGGAGAAAATCAAACAAATCAAAGCATCCTGTCCAAAAGTCAGCCGGCTGGAACAACCTCGGCAGAGGGCAATGTTCCTGTAGATATGGAAGAACCATTTTAACAGTGTAGTACTGGAATCAGACACGGGTTAGCACCGCCTGTTCTAGGGACTACAGGTGGTGCCGCTGTGGTCAATGTGCAACATCAACAACATCACTTGAGCATGTGGTAAGTGCAAAAGCGACAGTGTTTTGTTTCTAGCACATTACAGACACATTTTTATGAGGCTCAGTACATTCATCATAGTTTAGCCTGGCGTTAGTCGCGCTGACCAGCTGTTTAGCAGGAGTTGAGGGTGTTTGGGAGTGGGCGTGGCCTTGGAAGGTAACAGGCCGGTCGCATTCTGGTTGTTTTAGATTTTCTTCCCTTTGAGCATCAGGGCGTATCACAGCTCCTTTTCTCTGTTTCCTCTGGTCATGCAGCACCAAGTTCAAAAATATATTAGTGTGTTTCTACTGTATAAATAATACAACACAATCCTTCCAGAAATATCCTTTAACTCTTTCTAAAACCAACCAATTTTTACTTTTCTCTTTGTTTACACGGGGCTGGGCGATACGGCCGAAGGTGTTATCACAATAAAAAAATTTCATATCATTCGATGTCGATTATTATCACGATAAATGTCAAATCGTTATTTCTTTCAAGTTTAAAGGCTGATTTTTGCTCCTGAGTGAAAATTTAAGAAACCAGATGGTTAATTATGCAGTCAAACTTTTCTTTACGCTCAGAACGTGACAAACACTTGAAGCCAAACAAATCTGAGGCAGAACATTAAAAACTATTGTGATAACATTTTGTGGAACACCCTTCCTGTTGAGCCGCGAGCAGCAGGAAATCTGGACATGTTTAAAGGCAAACTAAAGACATTTATAAAGACACATACCTATTTAAACAAGCTTTTAACTGAGCTGCAGGGATTGATCTGCTTTTTATTTATTTATTTGACTGTTTTTAAATGGCTCTATAGTGTGAAGCACTTTGTGTTACATGTATTTGTATGAATAGTGCTATATAAATAAAGATTGATCACATGTTATGTAGCGAGCTTAAGACGTGTTTGTAGGCAACAACAAGATAATTGCACACGTGATTTTCCTTCATTTACCGTCACTTGCAATAAAGAGACCATAATTTCACGACCTGACCAAAAGCGAGTAGAAACCACAAACAAAGAAACGTTTACTCCCTGTTTTGCTTTAGGTGACCTTGGTGCAACTGCAGGTTTATTAGAAGCACAAATAGAGAAGTAGAAGAAGTCAAGTCAGTTATTCAAAAATATCCACGCAAGCTAAGTTCAGAAGATGCAGGTCGTATCAGACCAAGAAAGACCGTAACCACTAAACTAAAGCCATGAATGTATTTTATTAATTAGGGGTTCTTTCTTCCTTTTTGCAGGTGTTTCTGGTTTCGGAGCTGTGGGGTCTGGGTCTGTGGTTGCGGGCTTCCTCCTGCCCTCATGTTCCTCCTCGACACTCGCTGCCACA
This sequence comes from Lepomis gibbosus, assembly GCA_029875015.1. Taxonomy (NCBI): domain Eukaryota; kingdom Metazoa; phylum Chordata; class Actinopteri; order Centrarchiformes; family Centrarchidae; genus Lepomis; species Lepomis gibbosus. The sequence goes on along the minus strand of JAPMOB010250339.1, from coordinate 17,006 downwards.
ATTAGACCAACCGGTCGAGGCAGATGGCTGCTCGCCGTGAGTCGCGATTCTGTTTCTACCTCTTAAAAGAGTTTTTCCTCCTTGGTGTCGTCGTGTGTTTAAAGGCGGTGAGAACTGTTGGGTCTAGACCTGCTCTGTGAAAAGTGCCATGAGCTCACGACGAGGTGACAAATTCACACTCTATAAATAAAATTTAATTCATTTTAATTCTTATGATTCAACTTTTCATAAGTAGGAGGAAGTTGCATGAAAATTGTTATCAGTTTCTTTTTGTCATTTTTCGGGAAGAAAGCGAATGAGTGCAGGACTACTCAGCGTCTCACAGATGCTGAATAATCCCTAATTTTTAGCCAAGCTTTGCATTTTGGGACATTTCTGTCCAGCACTGCTTCCCAAAACTGAACTATTAAGCATGTTGGCACTTTAAAGTCACTTTGTTTAGTCTTTCTTTTAATGTTAATGTACTGCGACACAGAAAATATTTATGTGAGTGTTTTACCAAGGTTGCAGTGTCTGATGCAGGTCTTGACGGCAGACCGGAAGAGATCTCGTTCCTCTTTCTGTTGGAACAGGAAGCAGGTGTAGCCCATGTAAGGCAGGTGCAGATACACGGCGAACATGTCTGGAGACGGCACCACCGAAGAAGAATCCTCCTTGACTCCTTCACACATAGACAAACACACAGACAGGTGACAGTGTTGACTGGATTTTCTCTGAACCTTGAACTAATAAAATTGGTTATTTGTCCAAAACGACCCGGGAAACTAAAACTGCTTAAGTTAGGGAAAATAGCCAGTGTGGTTCAAAGAAAACCTCCACCTCCTAGAATTTAGGATGGTTTTAAACTCGGTTGCGGTTTCACACCTTCAGACACGCTTGGCTTCCCTCTTGGTCATGACGTCAGTGAAACACTTCTTGAAATCACAAAATGTTGAAATGATGAGGCTGCAGAAGATTACAAACACTTCCTTCCTAGAAACACAAAACGTACTGTCCTTCTACCTGATCGCAACCTGGCAAGTACCTACTGAGGACTGGGTTTGGGGTACAGTTCTGCTGCATACCAGACCCGCAGTAACCTATCTGGAACTGCACATATTTTTGTAAGGACCCAGTAGGTTAGCGGGAATCTGTTCTCAGGCCGTTTTGTTACATGAAGCTTTGGGATTATTTTGAAATGTAATTTTATCAGAAAATTCTCTTGTTGTCTGACTGGCTTTGCCAATTGTCTGCACGAGAGGGAAGGAGTTGAGTTCGCCTGGTGAGCCATCTCAATAATGGATTAATTAAAGCAAAGACATAGCTTGGGGTACAGATGACCGTGAGGTTAACAGTAGAAAAAAGGCCTTCACGTTACAAAGTAAGACACCGGCAGATAAATGAGATGGCTGCGATTTTTCAAGCAGGGCTACTGTCAGTCTTTATTATTATTATTGACTTATTTTAGTCTCAGACTTCCTGAGCCACAAACCAGGGCCGGTATTTATCGAGCTTCTCAAAGTGCCAGTTTAGTCTCAAGTGCTGAGAATTCATGAAATTTACTCCCAATTTTAAACTTTAAGAATAAAAGCAAGTTATTAAATTTCTCAAAGCTAAGAATCACTCTCACTCTCCCAGTTATTTAAGAAGCTCCAGAGGTCTCAGGTGGTCAGGAGCTGCCAGCGGGGCTTGTGATGGCGCTGGGAGACGGAGACAGGCGGAGAGGAGAGGAAGAATTCTGATGACGCAAAGTTAATAAGACGGGGTCGGACAGCGAAGGCATAATCTTTGTCAGGCGCAGTGATGGCGCTCATATAAATTTATCTTTCATTTATTAATGTGTAGGCCTATATCATGATGCATTCTCTTAATACTTGAATATAAACTCCTCTGAGGAATTTCACCATTCAGTGTGAATTTATCTGAGAATATTCTTAAAGAAGGAAATCTCTTCAGTGATTGGTCCTTGGCCACATTGTCATCCAAAATCCTGTTCGCGGCGCAGCAAAGTTTCATAAATCAGCACAAAGACCCTTAAGATTTAGTCCTACACTTCACTCAAAGTAGGACTGAGATGCTTGATAACTGACTCTTAAGCTTTGACCCAAGATTTTTTTTACTCCTTTCTAATTTCCTCTGAGTAATTCTGAGAAGCTCGATAAATACGGGCCCTGGTCTACAGACAGATTTTTTTCCCCCCAACTGAACCAAGCTGCTTCAAGTTAATATGAGCATAAGGTTGTATATGCAAACTTCACACGTTTCCAGCTCCAAATGAATGTGTGAAAAACCTCTGTTTCATTATGATAAATCTGTCGATGTCATACTTGTAAACTGCACCCAGCAGCCGGACCCAAACTGGTCAGTCTGTGATACCTCAAACCGAAGTGATGAGAGAAGTGACAGCAAAAAGTCACACAAGCACAAAGAATGTCCACATTTAGGCTGACAAAATGTGTGGGTGTTGACACTGTAAAAGCAAACTACTGTTAGGGCGAGACACCACGGTCAAATAGGCTTTTTTACCAACCGTACCCATATGACAATAAAACTTTACAAGCTGAAAGTAAACATTTTTTTTTAATTTACAAATGTTTGTTTTTTAAATGCAAGTGAGGGATTTCCTCATTAAATATGCACCGATTTGCATATTACACTAATCTGTTCTCCAGCACATTGTTAAGAGTCAGATGGATTTTTTTTGTTTGTTTTATTGTGATAATTTACCAAAAGGCCCGATATTTACAGAACAGTTTATGAACAATTGATTTTTAATGGATTTATTAAAAATATACCAGTCATATGTGTGACAGACCTTTTTTTCCCCACATATTTACTGATAAAATACCACATGAAATGAGAACGGTAAACGATATTTTAAACAAAACCTCGGTAAATGTCCTGCTGTAAGACCAAAGAAACAGCTTGTAAAATTATGAAGATTTAACTTTGCGTCAGGAAGGGTGAAGAAAATGGCTTTGCATATAGGAAACGTGTCATTTTGAGAAAATGTCCACACCTAATGACTGTTTAACAAATGGACAAGCCAACATTGTGCTCTAGAAAACAAGCTTTCACTCGATAAATGAATAGTTTTGGAGTGTTTTTAAAAACACTGGTCAAAATTTTCCTTGAAAACATACATGAAACTTACGCGTTGATCTGCAGCTGAAAAATAATGTTTGCATATATTATCCAAGATTGTTTGTACATTTTATGTATTTTATGTGTATTAATAGTTAATGATAACTTGAAATCTGAAAATTGACAGATTAAAACCAAACCATCATTTTGGACTGTCTCGCCCTTAAATACTGTGTCCGCATTGTTGTGTAGGATTAAATTAAAGCTACCGTTGAGCGCTCCAGCACAGGTTTTCTCCAGGTGAGCTTTAGACTCCTCCTCCGCTGTGAACACACTGGCCCCTGCCGGCTGCAGGATCAGCTTAGCTGCACATCCACGACTGAAGGCCTGCAGACGGACACACAGACGTCAGTGTCCAACACAAACATGCGTCATATTGTTTAGATCCTGAATGTCGTGTCACCTCCTTGCTGTCATGTATTTCCACTTTGTAGTGTTTTTTCAGGACTGCGTATCTCTCTCTGCATTTCTTTCCCTGCTCATCCCAGCAGGAGAACTTCACACTGCCTTGGTACAGCACTTCCTCCACAGCATACTGAGGCTGCACACAAACACACACAGATTTAACTTCAACCTCCTATACAGGTAGTACGGCATGAATATGCAGTTAGAGTAAAGCAGTGTTGATTGATGGACAGGTGCAGCTCCTACCCCTTGTGTGAGCAGTAGGCCCCGCCCTTCCTTCTTAGGCTCCACCTCCTGGTGTAAATGTCTGAAGTAGGCTGCAGAATACTGCTGACGGTAAAACACACTGAAGCTCTGAAATGTGCTGTCGACAAGTCCTGGATACACACAAACATGCACAGTTTAAAAACACGTCACACTGCCCTCTTAAAAAATATAATTTCTTCCATCTCAGAAGTGAATAATCAGTTTATTTATTGCAAGAAATATTGATAAATTGTATCTGGTAGATTTAGACTTTAATGGAGAAAATGTTAAAGCTGCACAAATCCATATTTTTTATTTTTTATTATAAACTTTATTAAACCAGGAGAGATTAAGAATCTCTTTTGCAAGGATGAGCTGGCCAAGACAGGCAGCAGCATATATAAAAAATGAAAAGCACAAAGGTACAGACAGAGAACACAGGAGAAAAGTGAGCTCACATTTCAACAGAGTTATTTTGAGTCAGTTTCACAATATTAAAACGTATCAAGGAGCCTCCCTCTAGTTCTTTCACTTTGGATTTAAAAGCATTTAACAAGTCATTTCGCAACAAATTCCATGCTGAAAATGCGGAATACACAAATGCCCTTTTTCCATTTCCCGCATGGGTGCAAGCACAAAGAAGCCCTGAGAACGAGTGTTGCCCATTACTTTGCCCATTACCCATAGGAAGCATGAAAGCAGACCCAGAATTGCCTTGAAGGGATACCAGAGCCGACTGGTGGCCGGAGCAGCCAATCAAACCTGACAGTTTACCTCACTAGCAGCCAAACAAGTGCTCATTTTTTGAGCATCCCAACCCAGCGAAATGACTCGTTTTAGAATATGATTATTTCGATTGTTATTTTACTCCCATTCAAGTTAGCAGAGGACAAAACCAGATGTTAGCCACCTCACTGGCAGAAATCAACACAGTGCCAACTAGCGTTTTGGTGGTGCTACTGCAGAACGACAAAGACGCCAAATCACACAGGTATAAATGCGAGGGCACGTGCAAGCATGGACTCGACGCAGATGTATAAACCAGGCTTTTTGATAACATGCTTTTATTTTTTTAATTACACTTCTCTCATCAGCCTTGTTTCTTGGTTTCAGCTAAAGAGACCAGATTAACCAACTGTTCTTTAGAGACCAAATGACAGACGAAGTTAGCGACAAGCTTGTGCACACAGTGGAGCGTTTAACAGCAAAAGAGCCACAAACTAAGCTAAAACAAGAGTAGATATTGGACATACATAAATCGCACGGACACAAACACGACTCCAAATTACTGCTCATGTTTCTTCATGTCAGCTGAGCGTGTAAATTACTTGCTAACACATTGGCAGTAACGACTTAATAAGTAGATAATATTGTTTGTTTCACTGCCCCCAAGTGACAAAAAGTAAATAAATGAATGCAAGTTTAAAGTATCTTTAAATCTGCTTATGTTTCGGTGCAGCATAGGATAGGATGTAATCTATTACCCGTGGTCGAGACAAAAAATCTGGTTCTTAATTGACTGGTTTAGTCAAACTTGGGGACAAGAAATGTTCAATCAAATAAGCCCCTCCCACTTCTCCTGCTGGAGGACGGCGTGAGAAACAGGAGGCTGAGAGGAAGATGGCAATTACCTACATACTGTACATATTTAAAGATATACCATGGAATCTAAATCGTGGTCCGTTTGTGGTTTGGGATGAAGAATTTATACTTATAACCAGCTTTAATCGTCTTTATGAGGTTTGTCAAACGTGTGTTGATTTGTAAGAAGAGATGAATCAATGTGCTCTCTTAGGTTTTGGCTGTCGGCGTGTTTGAAGGTGGATCAGTCGTGATCCGTTGTTTATAATTTGTTTACAGTGCGCGGCCACTACCGCACACTGTTTGGGTCACTCTGTAGCCCGGCTGTATACACACTAACACAGTGACACGCACACACTAACACACACAGATCAGACAACACCATGATGATAATGTAATAGTTGGAAATGGCTGTAATTACACTCTAGCCTGCAGTGGAGATTAGTGACAGGATGTGACTGTGGTGATAACACGTATAGGAATGCAACATAGAAATGAGCAAAGCAACTGACATCACATAGCACATCGTCTCTGTTTAGTTTCAAAGTTAATTCGGACTTAGTATTTGCAGCCATGCCTGGTGATTAACACCATGTAACCACAACGTCCCCACTTTGATACCGGGGACCTTTAGTTGCATGTCACACCCCTGCCCAATGTTTCCTGTCTGAAAGCTAATAAAAGCCAACATGGTTACGTTATGCCTCCCTCGTGCATGTAGAAGGACGCCACCGTCCAAAATGACTATACATTTGAATGAGACTCCTGTCTCACAGCTTTACCCATCGCCGCCCCCTCTCCATATGGAACTTCTTACCCATACACATCCGAGATTGCAGCGACATGGACTCTTTCAAAACACTTATCAAAACCCACCTTTACAGCTTTAACCTCAAATAATCTATATTGCACCTGCTGCTGTTTGTTATTTTATTTACATGCTCGCCCCTTCGCTCTTATGTATTTCCGCCCCACGTTTTTATCTACTGTTCATGTATTTTATATTTTGCCATTTATCTTTTTTTATCTGTTTTAAATGTACAGAACTTCTGTTTTACTGTAAAGTGTCTTTGAGTGTCCTGAAAAGCCCTATAAAAGTAAAATGTATTATTATTATATAAAATACCCATCTAAATTAGCAAAGTATACATACAATATATTATGTACGTGTTAGCAATATTACAAATAATGTGGAGCAGATACACTGTAGTACTAAACTGCACCAATAACTGCAGGTGTACTGCTACTATTACAACTACTGCTAATACTGCTCCCCTATTGGTTCTGTGATGACTACAAGTGCCACTGTCTTACTTACCCACACCCCCTTCAGCTTCTGTTATTTCTCTTTTCCTTTCCATTCCTCTCTCTTTCTCTCTTTCCACTTATATATTTTAAACTTATATTTAAGTAGGGCTGACTGGTCCATCACAACAAGAAGTATCCGAAGCTGCAGAGTACCCCGAAGAACGCTGGAAAACAAAATAAATTAAATTAGTTTTACCTTTAATGTGGCTGATTTTTGCCTCATCCAACAGGCCAGATGAAGACGCTCCCATAATGTAAATTTAATTATCGTCTTTTAAAAAATGTCTCCGGTAAAGTTTTACTTCAGTTATTTGAATTTTGATTAGGCAGTTGACACGAGAAACCTGAATGTGATGCCAACTGAATGAGCTGTTCTGATGTTTGGAGAGGTTTTTGCTCAGCTCATTTCCTCTGCTGTCTGTGAGTCGGTGTGTGTGGTAAGATGGGCGGGACTGTTAAAATGTTAGGGTGAAACCTGTCACAGCAGTCATCTCTCTCTCTCTCCTACTGCAATATTATACATTTTTACACACGTGTCACAACCTCCCTTGTAGGGCCATCTGCTGGTAAACACTGAAACAGGACAATATCTTTAGCTGTTTGTAACAGAATTACTCCAACGTCAGAGAATATATCATCTTCAGTGATTAAAAAGGTGATATAAGTAACAATAGTTAAGCTTTAACAAGCTCTTTTTGTCTCATTCTGTGGTTTCTGTTGTGGGAGGACACTATACACCTTATTTAGCTGCAGATACTTTTATACTTTGCAGGATGGAAAGTAATGATTCAGTTAAATTCAGAGTCCAGTATTGCATGCAACATCAAATGCATGCAGCCTGTCCCTTTTTGTGCAATGACAAATCTAAATGTCTGCTGTGAAAAAGGTTTGTTGCTCCGGAGCAGTTTATGTTCAATATAAGGGGTCGATGCTATAACAGCACCGCCTACCGACCAATAGATCCTGCTGGCTACTTTTGTACCCACTGAATAAAATTATGAACGCAACACTTTTGTTTTTGTCCTCATTCATGATGAGCTGAACTCAAAGATCCAAGACTTTCTCTATGTGCACAAAAGGCCTGTTTCTCTCAAATATTGTTCACAGATCTGTCAAAATCTGTGTTAGTGAGCACTTCTCCTTGGCCGAGATAATCCATCAACCTCACAGGAGTGGTACATCAGCATGGGTAGTGCACAGGTGTGCCTTAGGCTGGCCACAATAAAAGGTCACTCCAAAATGTGCAGTTCCATCACACAGCACGATGCCACAGATGTTGCAGGTTTTGAGGCAGCGTGCAGTTGGCATGCTGCCTGCAGGAATGTCCACCAGAGCTGTTGCCCGTGAATTGAATGTTCATTTCTCTACCCTAACCCGTCTCCAAAGGCGTTTCAGACAATTTGGCGGTGCATCCAACCGGCCTCATAATCACGTGTAACCACACCAACCCAGGACCTCCACATCCAAGGTCATCTGAGACCAGCCCCCTGAACAGCTGCGGCAACAATAAGTTTGCATAACCAAAGAATTTCTGCACAAACTGTCAGGAACCGTCTCAGGGAAGCTCATCTGCATGCTCGTCTTCCTCATCGGGGTCTCGACCTGACTGCAACTTTGCACAGCCATCGAAGAAGAATGGACCAACACTCCACAGGCCACAATCAACAACCTGATCAACTCTGTGAAGGAGATTTGTTGCACTGTGTGAGGCAAATGGTGGTCACACCAGATACTGACTGGTTTCCAGACCGCCACAATACAGTAAAACTGCACATTTTGGAGTGGCCTTTTGTTGTGGCCAGCCTGAGGCCTTTTATTGTGGCCAGCCTAAGGCAAACCTGTGCAATCCCCATGCTGTCTGATCAGCATCTTCATATGCCACACCTGTGAGGTGGATGGATTGTCTCGGCAGAGAAGAAGTGCTCACTAACACAGATTTTGACAGATTTGTGAACAATATTTGAGAGAAATAGAACTTTTGTGTACTTAGGGAAAGTCTTAGATCTTTGAGTTCAGCTCATGATGAATGGAGGCAAAAACAAAAGTGTTGTGTGTATAATTTTATTCAGTGTTTGTTGTAGGTGAATCAGAGATTCTTTTGTATATCGATATCCTGTGTCAGAGACTGATTGAAGCACTAAAGCCCTTTTAAGATAGGACAGCCTACTTGCTGCTTTACAACGTTTTTACGTACGTATTTTTCATTTGCTCTGAAGTCCATTTCACATATCCTGTGGCAGCTGTTAAAAGAAATGGTGTCTCTTCCCAGCGTGCTCGCAGCCAGCAAATTAGCATCCACCAGCCTTCTCTCTAACCGTCATGTGAGAATGAGTGGAGAGCTTCAGTTTTCTGGGGACTAAGCCTACATCAATAAGGACCTCACATGGACAATCAACTCCTCTGTCCTGGTTTAAAAAGCTCAACAGCGGCTCTTCTTCTTACGGACACTGGAAAAGAACAAACTGTGTGCGAACCTGCTCAGAGCCCTTTACCACGTCTCCACTGAAAGTGTTTTGACATACCGTCTAACTGCCTGGTGTGTGAACTGTACAGAGACAAACTCTCGAGAGAGTCATAAAAACTGCCACAAAAATAAAATAAAATCAGGGGACTCTCAGGATTTGCAGAGCTAACAACATCCTGGGAGCTGGGACCCACCCCTGTTTTACCTCCTGTTACCTCCGTTTACCTCTGGGAGGCGCTACAGCGCACTCAAAGCTCTCGCCTCAAGACTGAAATGAACAAAATCATGGTATGTGTCATGAACTATGTGCAATAAGGGGGACAGCCTGTGCAACACTGCTTCCATGCTTTTAAAGTGCTTTGTCTATTTGTGATGGCAGAAGGTAAGTTCATTTACTGAAGTACTGTAAAAATTCGAGGTACTTTTTATTTTACTTTAGTATTTCCATTGTATGCTACTTTATACTTCATCTCAAGACAAATATTGTACTTTTTACTGCACTGGTTTCTTGTTAGATTATCCATTTTAATACCTTTATCGTCCAAATGTTTCCTTTAAGGATTTGAGAAAATGATCCTACATTTTAATCTAAATTAACTATTAAAACTGACCTTAAATCAGCTGGTTTCCTGAGCTCATGTGGCCCTCACAGAACAGCGATGATGACCTTATAGGATATGATGCATTGCTGCAGAATAAAACTACCAAACAGTATATTCAAATTAGCACAACCCTGGAGCAGTAAAATGCAACGTACACGTTAATGCAGCAGTAATATTAATCATGTTGCACATTACATATACATAATACATTTATGTTTGTTTGAACAATGTTTTACTGCACAGCGTATGTTTGTACTCTCGGATAAAGGGGATAATTAATGGGTAAGTTAACATACTGGGACAGCCTATGTTACGGTATATTTAATTGATTGTATGTTTTAGGGGTGTTTTGTTTCTTTTACAAACAAATTACAGTCGAACATTCCTTAATTTATAGGGGAGACTGGGGTATGTTGTCACACTGTCTAACATTTACAGATGTCATACCAAATGACAGACGGAAGTCTTGGGCTCATATTTTTCTTTTCATCACATCTTCATATTTTATCTCACTTTGGAGTTGCAGACTGTTGAATGGAGAGCGCGCGCTTGTGACAGTTTGCCTCATCTGCAGGTGAGTTGTCACACTGGACTGTCAAAAACTAAGAACACAGTTACTTCTACTGTCTGATGGGTGGAGCCCATGTGAGCAGTGTGGTGGGAATGACGGCATAAATATGCAAATGTCTTTGACATAAAACAGAGCTTCTCCTGTGAAGCACTTTGTATGTCATTGAAACGTTTCATCCATCCAGAGGGATTTGCCTCGCTGCTGCCAGGTGGCCCATTAATCAGGAAATGGTTGCCTACCAGCTGGTGTGCCACGGCCAACTGGTAGGCAAATCTTCTGACCTCACTTGCCAAAAGACCAAAATTAAGACCCTTGCGGCATCCCTACACCCCCCTCCCAGGAGCCGACAGTCCCCAGAAAAGGGCTTGCTCTCCGTCCCCGACACAAGACTGCAAACATATGGGGACAGGGCCTGTTTAATGAAGGCATATAATCTAAAAGGACTTCCTTCTGTTGTTCTGCTATTTGTTTGTTTTTGTGTCGTTATGTGTAAAGCGTCCTTCGGTCCCTTGAAAGGCCCTATAAAAATATATGTCATTATTATTATTATAAGATTTAAATCAACTAAAAAACAACGTTGAAACAACTAGAACACTGTAGTTATATGAAGGCAGCAGGTGAACTTGCATAACTTGAACGGTCTAACAGTGTGTAGTCCATGGATGTGCCTGCTGCTGGAAACTACACCGTAGCTATAAAAATACATTTACAGTATAATTTTACACTATTGTCAATGCTAATTTCTTAATATCCCAAAGTTTTTGAGCATGTTGTGTCTGTTTTTACGTTTTTTAGGTTGGCACATGTGACTTGCCCCAAAGTCCTTTTGTGTGTTAATGTTTGTGACCTTGACCACAGGAAGTGGACCATAGAACAATAAGTCACATTAAGTGGCTCAATAAATAAACTAAAGATGTTAATTTTGCCAAATCAAATAAAAAATGAAGGGGTCTCTCTTCTTTCAGGGGCGGTTACATACAGGATCACATGTAGTAGGCTATTTTTCGGGTTTGTTGACTCTCTCTCTCTCTCTCGCAGCCAGTCCTGGTTTGGACCGGGGCCGGTGTGGAGGTTTGTCTCTGTCGGTGCCACCCAGCTCACCGGCGACACGTCGCATGGAGCCGAAAATAGACCTCTTTTCTCTCCGTTATTTCACAGCATATAGAACAATTACTTCTTTCATTGACTAAACTTATCCAACATACAGTTTAAATCTACTGTGTCAAGCTTTTTTATCGGGCTGAAACTTGAAGAAAAAAGCGCTCAGTTGTTTTTAATGCGTTTGGAAGGAGGTTCGTTCTGCGCATTGACACTGGACCTGATAATTAGGTGAGACCATAGTTTATCCAGAGTGCTGCTCATTGTCTCCGGCTCCCTGCAGACATGTGGCGCAGATTCTCACTGCTGCTTTTATGCTGTGCTGTAAGCGGTCTTGATGCTCTGGAGGCGGACAGAAGCGCGGAGCCTTCGCGGGACAAGATGCTGTTGACCCCGCTGGGGGCACCGGATCAAGACGCTCCCTCCGCGGCTGTAGTGGAGGACAGTCTGCGAGGCGGGGAGCAGCGGTCCCCGGAGAGAAACGCTGCTGCAGTGGGTGCGGAGGGCAGAGTTCAGCAGCCCACCGCCGAGCCTCTGGAAGAAGAGCTGGACAACCAAGAGAACATCATTAGCCAGGTCAGTAAATAATGCGACCTCATACAGGGTCCGAATTATACGCACAACTTTTTTTTCCAGGTCTAAAAGAAAACCCAGTAGGGGAGACCGGGTATGGTTGTAACAACACAAATTCCACCAAATAGAGATAAGATATGAGTTAGGTGATCATTTCAGTATGTACCTATTTACCTACAGACCTGGTGGTTATCAAGTCTAGAAACAGGCATGTTCAGAATGTATAGAGAAAAAAATGATTTTGAAGTACGAAAGTTTTTCATGTATATTAAATTGAAATATAGTTTCTCAGGCAACATGTGATGCATTTTTTCCTTTCTAATTTCAAACCACTTTGCTAATACAGCTAACTAAACATTGGCTGACAGGGGTGGGTGTAACACTTCATTAAAAAGTGTTACACCCATCCATGAAGCATAAAACTAGGCACTTTCTTGATTTTTATATTTTCCAGATTGCCCTATGCAGTCTGGGTCCACCAAACCCAGACTGCAGGGTTACCAGCATTAATTTGTCAGCACTGTGACCAGAACTCCCCGTTCACATGTTGGCTTATGTATCGTCACTCGACCTTTTCCATACTCGGTCTCTGCCGGTGGAGAGGGTAGAAAAGTGTACGGGCAGTCCCGGTACGCCAATGAGTAAAATATTGAAGTGCTGTTATACGTACCGGCCCACTTCAAGCACCGACTGTGACTCTGAATAAGAATAAACACACATTGACACACACACCTCTTTTTAGTTAGACCTAAGGATGTACAGAGATGTTCTTTAATTAAGAACATTGTAGTAGTTTTTATTAAGTATACTAAAGATAAATTTACACACACATAATGTACATGTATGTGAGTCATCAGACAAGTCTGTTACAGCAAGATAAAAACATTGTTCTTTCATATAACTACCTGTTTTTGAAGATGATCACATAGTGTGGCATCTGTTTTTGCTTCTTTTGTGTGACTTACCCCACCCAGCATGTGGGAGGGAACACACTGCATCTGACATCAACTCACGAGGTCTGTGATATTCTTGTAGAGGATTGAATTGGTGCCATTTGTAGTGAACAAATGTGGGTACTTTGTATGAAAATTTGAGAACTCCAGCTAAAAAATTCAGTGAGTTATAGTTAGCTGAAACAAAAAGTGTTACAGCCACACCCGGTCTCCCCTACAACGCAGGAGCGTGCTTCAGTAAACTAACGTTACTTACAATGTTTACAATATCCTTGCTTATTTAACTAATGTGTGCAGCCTGCAGATGACACACAACAGCAGACCTCTCAAAACAGACCCACACAAAGCCGAACCGGAACCAAAGACACTATCATAAAACACAGTCTGAATTATCATGTCTAATTCCTAATTATTATCATTTCAAGTTTTAACTTTTTTTTAAGTTTCCTCTTGCTCAGGTTGACTGTGAGTGAAATGTAATCTGCGTTCAATTAAACAGTTGTCATGCACTGCTGGGGACATTTTGTGTCTCTGTAAATAATATTAACCAGAGTACTGTCTAGACCTGCTCTATATAAAAAGTGCATAGCTATAAATAAAACTGAATACATATGAAATAACAAACCTGGACTTTAACATTTACCTGGCCAGGTACAGCTCCTGAATTCCACAGTGAAAACAAATGTTATGCTTATTGTAGAAAGACTCACAAAACACTTAACATGGAATTATAAATTATACTGATGTCAAAATGTGTATCTACAATAACTCAACTTCACTGCTCATGGCTAAACACCGGTGTTGGCTAACAATTAGATAAAATATGAAATTATATAGTGGTAATGAAATGACAGGGTGGGCTATCAGCTAGCTGACATCAGATTGCTGATTTAAAGTAAAATAAATGCTGATTACAAAACTCTGAAGGTTGGAAAGTTAAGTGTATTAAAGAAGCTAGGTAGCTAACTACGGAGTGATGTGGGCAGACAAGAAGTCAAGGTTGGGAAATGGTACAGTCCATTTTAGGGGTGTCTAAAATCGTATTTCAAGATTCTTAAATAAAAGCATGAGAATGGGAAATATATATATATAGTAAAAATTACAATTACATGTAAGAAAGACCCCCTGAACTGCAGTTTTGCCTCTTTTGGGGGGGTCCAAGCTTTAATTAATGGGGTCAACCATGCTTATAGACTTCGTTCATGGCCAAACTGCATAGCCCACAGAAACTCGTGGTTTAAATAATCAATTTAAAATGTGTTATTCACACAGTTCAGCGGCACATGTTGACATGCCCTCGACCCCTTTTTGAAAGCATTTTTGAAAACGGCTGTGAAAAATAGCAACAACAAAAAGTTAAATAAACAAATAGAAATGCTTTAAAAGAAAGGTCGCAGTTTAAATATAGAAGAAACAAATGTGCATTGTTCATAAAAAGTTAAGCTAAGCCACTGATTACTGCATGATATTCTTTTATATTTTTATACTGTATTGTTAATTTCCATGTGAATTTTGTGTTTTGCTTTTTATAAATAAAAACATTTCTCCAGAATGCAGGAAATTAAGTGTTTAATGCTCGAAATCTTCCGGAGGAGGACCCCTACACCCTCCACTCATTCCAGCATCGACTATTTCTTCAAAATAGTGTTAAAGTATCTTCTCATCTTATTCTCAGGAAGAAGAAGTTGTTTCTTTGTACACGTCACGTCACACCTCTAATTTGAACCCCCGTGTTTCCACCACTTTTCAACACAAAGTGACGTTCTCGAGTGGACGACGTGAATCAGTTCTAAAAGCTGATTGAGTTGAAGTGAAGTTCTGTTTGGAGCCACGCTCGCTCCAGAAAACTGATCATCCTGATAATGACGGGGATGAAAAATATATTAAATTGCCATAACTTCCAGTTTCATTTTCCTCCCTTAATGAGACCTCATCTGATCTCATTTGTCGACAGTCTTCAAGGGCTAATTTAGGCCAATGGACATTTCACACAACAAAAACTATTTTGATGGCGTTAGAGGGATTGATTAAAAGAGTTTAATGGCATTTTTTCTTCAAGCTTTACCTCCAGCCTTGATTTCCTCCTGCCTTTTCCTTTCTACACAGGCAGGAGTGAAGAATAAATGCAGAATAGTTAATCTGTACAAATAGATGAACATACCGGTTGGTTTCCAGTTCTACTGTTTCTAGTCGTAGCATGTTCTGTGGTCTGTGGTCTGGTTAGAAATGTGTGCGCTCCCTACCACTTCCTGTCATCTATGCCCCTTATATACAACCCTGGGTATCTAATGGCTGCCACCCAGTGTCTAGAATACTAATACAAAATATGACATGTCAACAATAAGCATAAATGGCTCCTATACTGAAGAAAGGAGCTGCTCTGGAGCCTGGTGGGGTTTTTCTTAGTATATAAGTAGTAATCTGTGAATGTTCTACTATGATCCAGCTCAACAGTGGGAGTTAAAAGGTTGTCCTCCAGTTGTCCAGTCCTGAAGCTGGTCTCTGTTCAGCCGTTTCTCTCATAAGGGGAATTCGTCTGCTGAATATTTTCGCAACTAATCGATTGTCAGATTGTTTTTCAGAAAAAATTCTGAAAATAGAAAGAAATGCCGTCACAATAATCCAAGTCCCAAAGTGTCCCCTTCACTCTGCTTTGTTTTGTCCACTGTACAAAATTACTGACACTAAAAAATTATGACAATCAAAGTTGTTTCTAATAAATATGAGGACTTTAAATTTTCCAAAAGTACTCAAATTCAAAAGTACTCAAAGTTCACAAGTACTTAATTTTTAAAAATTGAGTAATTTGGCTGTTTGTTTTTTTTAGTTTAATTTATAACAAAACAACATGTTTTTTAAACTCTTCTTATGTTTTGTGCGTAAAAATCTTTATTAGGAAAGTAACTAAATTTAGTGGAGTAAAAAGTACAATATCTCCCTCTGAGATGTGGAGTAGAAGCAGAAATTAAAATACAGGTACCTCAAATTTGTACTTAAATTAATTTAAATTTTATTTATATAGCGCCAAATCATAAAAACTGATAGCACTTTTCATAAAAGCGCATGTCTTAAAGGTGCTCTGTGATATTATTTACTTAAATACAGCACTTGAGTAAATGTACTTAGTTACTGGACGCAGGGTGAACGGGCTGTGGCTGCAGGGCGTGTCAGATCACATCTCAGTGGTTACTTGGTGAACTTAGGAAAAAATTTCATCCACTTCAACAAGTTAAACCACATGAGAACTCTTTTTGGACACGTGTTGCTTTTTAACTGTAAATCCTGAAGTTCTTATTTCCATTATGAGCCTCAGACTTAGTGATTGTGTTGGACACGGTAGGTCTATATTTTATTTTTCCTTTAAACGCGACCCAAACCCCACAGCTAGTCCACTCGGCTTAAATGACGTGGAAAATCAGACCCAGACCTGTGTGTGTGTGCACCAAGGCAACAGTTTGTATCCTTCTGGTGGTTTGTTATGTAATGTCCTTCAATCTGTAAGGGCTCCAAACCAAAAAGTGCCTGTTTGTAAACGCCTGTATCTGCACCTTCTTCCCAGGCAGCTCACCACTGCTGCAGCTGCAACTCATCACACGTGCTGCAACTCTTTCTTTGATTTTCATTCAAGTATCAAACAGGCATTCATATTAACCCATTAAGACCCATGGTGCCCTCTACAAAGCATTCTAAAACCAGAGTTATTGTTGGGAAACAACCTCATAAAATCTTTTTCTGGGTTTTCTGAAAAACCTTTATTTATCAGCCTCTACATGAAACAAAATACATTTGAGTTTGTTCATTCTGATTTTTTAATTCAGACAAAACAAAGTTGTCTTCCTCCTCAAACACACATCAGAATCAGGGTCAAATCTTCCAGTTCGTTGTTGTTTTTGTCCTCAAAGTAGGAGCTGAAATCGGCATAAATGTCGCCTCCCTCGCTCAGCTCATCAGTCATCATCATCTGAGCTTTAGAAACATTTTAAAATACAAATCCATAGATGCTCACAAGTCTTTGAGCTAGAGTCCAAGTCAAGTCACAAGTCTCTGAGCTAGAGTCCAAGTCAAGTCACAAGTCTCTGAGC